>PVKS010003686.1:0-100981 GCA_004027875.1 Aplodontia rufa | reverse complement strand
AGGGTACAAAATCAGAAAAGAGCCATCATCTACTTTAGCAGATCCCCACAGTCACAGCAGTGAAGCATGGCCTAGGAGCTGTCCCCAGTGTCCCAGGATGCCCCTAGGAGGAGGCATAGGCTTGGACATTATGAGGCTAATTCACACGTGGTACTTAAAAGTCACCACCAAAAGTGCCCACATGTGTTACTTTCTGCTCCATTTAGGTCAAGAAACCTAACACAAAGATTCAAGTTTAAATCAACCCTTACAACATCATAAATATTGCTTACCATTTTCAATCAAAAAGTTTCACTAAATTCGTAGTGGACTGGTGACCCTCAGAGTTATTCACAAAAGCCAAGGAAAACTAGACCCAGGCAGGACTATTGTCTCCCAAGATTCCTTCCAACTTCTCCTTGGATTTTAAAAAATCTAGACTTATTAAATCAACACAACTCTTTTCAGCATTAGAATTATTGAAGAATAAAATCTATTGTCTATCCCTACCCTACTTGAAACACAGAATTAGACTGTAAGTCTCAAGAAGTGCTTTCTGACTCTTTGAGTCTATGAATCATACACATCCAACATGATTAGACATGAAAATAAATAACACACCATCTCGAAGAATTACCTTTATCAAACTATTAAAATACTATGCATTTTAACAGTTTTATCATGATATGCATTTAATTGATTTAAATGATTATTAAGCTTGATAGTTATTTTGAAGCTGCTTTTATCAGTAATAATTATTAGAAGTATTTTTAGTGTCATTTCATTCTGATTATGGGTAATCAGAAAAACTTCATTGTTTGTATGTATGTGTATAAATATATATACATATGTATCTATATATACATATATTTTAATGTAATGTCTCTCAACAACCAGTGTTAGGTGAGAGATGATTGCTAATTTGTATCACATGTGAAATTGTCAGGCTCCTAGCTATTTCACATGTATGTATTGAGCACCAGCTTTGTGGGGCCACTGTTCTAGGCACTTGAAACATGGCATAGAAAGAAACTGAACATCTTTGATTTTGCCCTTCTAAATATATCCTTTATATTTTAATAATTTAGATGCTGAAATACTGTAGGGCCAAATAAGGAAAAGTTAGCTATGTTGATTATTATACTTGGCATGGTAATCCTGTTAAAATTTTTTATTATCCGTATTATATAAGAGGAAATTGCCTTGACACACTTTCAAAACAAGTTAATACTACAGAGTTTCTAATCATAGTAGTCATTTGGTAAGTTCTGTATAATAATTTTAAATGCCTTAACAGAATGTTGGAGAAACTTGAGAATTACATAGGTAGATATATGCTACCACTCTGAGCAAAGCCCATGAGAATAAAAATTCATTAAAAAAATTAACAGCAAAATTAGGGATGGAACCACTGTATAACCCAGCTAATCCACTCCTGGGTATTTTCCCAGAAGAGCTAGAATCAGCATATTGCAAAGACACAGCTATATCAATGTTTATAGCTGCTCAATTTACAATAGCTAAATTATAGAATAAACCAAGAATCTCCTCACTAAATGAATGGATCTAAAAACTGTAATACATACACACACGCACACACACACACAGTCGAATTCTTCTCGACTGTTAGAAAGAATGATATGGCTTTTGCAGGTAAATGGATGAAAATGGAAAAAATCATGCTGAGTGAAATAAGCCAGTCTGAGGAATTTAAGGTTTGATTATTTCCTCTCATTTGCATAAGCTAGAGAAAACCAAGGATAGAGTAAAAGTAGATGAGTTTATTTACTAGACACATCAAATTCAAAGGATCACATAATTTGGGGAAACTGTAGCTATGGGATTGGAGAGGGTGGAGAAGAGATAGAGAGGGTGGAGAGAGAGGGAAAAGGGGTTTTTTAAATTCTGTATGGTACACTTGACTCCTCTGAGAAGCCAAATAATACTCATGCAGGCATTTAAATTTTGAAAATTCAAAAATTAATATACATGTATTTGGGCTTTTATATATGTAATAAGGGGAATTACATTGGAGAAAGATCGGGGAGTGTGCAAAAGGGGGCAGATATTGGATAAGGACTGGTTTCCAGTTACATTATCATTATGTATGCATATATGAATGTGTAGCAATGAATACCTTCAATATGTAAGAACATCCCATACTAATAAAATAAATAAATAATTGACAACAGTAAGATAAATACTTGCTATAAGAAAGCTTATGCATGTGTGACATATGCAAGATACATATAAATACAACAACCGCATATGCAGTCATTCACCAGAGTCCAGTGCTACTACTCACATCTTATGAGAACAGTGACTTTGAAGTAGAGGGAATTGCCCTCATAGAACATATATAATGTCCAGAGACATTTTTGGTGTCATAGTCAGGGAGAGGGAATGCAACTAGTACAAGTGGTTAGATGTGAGGGATGTTGCTAACCATGCTGAATGTTTAGACTGCAACAAAGAAATAATGGATCGCAATTTAACAAAACTAGAATCCTGCATTAGCAGTAACCACTTTTAACTATTTGATATATAAACTTACAGGTCTTTTTCAATGTATTTATGCAACATACACACAAAGTATGCAGATGGGATAATATTGTGCATATTATCCTATAACTTGCGATTTTCTGCTTTACTATAAGTTAAAGGTCTTTCAGTCAATACATTCGGTTTTACCTTTTTCTTGAGAACTGTATGACATTTTCTATGTGTATGTGAATGTATCATAATCTGATTCTCATATTAGTGGACATTTAGATTATGTATAATCTGTATTTCAAATGATTCATCATATGAATATCTTTGTTCAAATGATAAAGCATTCCTGTTGATCTGGAGTGGTGGCTCAGTGGTTACAGCACTTGCCTCACATGCATGAGTATGTGGGTTCGAAACCCAGTACCACATATACAAGAAAGTGTTGGAGCAATGAAGGCCACATGAAAAACTAAATAAAATTGACTCTCTCTTTCTCTGTCTTTCACTGTCACTTTCTCTCAAGGAAAAAAAAATCCAGTAGATTATTTCTGAGAAGTAGAATTACAAAGTCCAAATGTAAAATAATAAATATATACAGTCAAACTGTGTGAACATTTTATACTGCCAGTCCCTACAGAGAGGATTTATCCAAGTTTTATCCCCACAAATTCTCTATGAGAATAATAGGTATGTTTCCAACTTAAAAATGTGTTTTAATAAAAAGGAGTTTAGCATAAGTAAATAAAATTTGACTTGATTTTAGGAATGTTTAGACAAAGTCTTAAAAGTTTACCAAGCTATATCCAAGAACATAATATTGGCACTAGAAAATAAAATGTGATGATCATGGAAATCATTCTGTGTCACAAGCAAGAACACAGAAGATTAACCCCTGTGTAGGAATATCCATGGACTACACTGTGTGGGAAATTTACCAGAGAGCTAATTTATACTGGCTGCCTTGTTAATGTGATCCTCAGTGTCATCTTCCCTCCCACAACTACATAGACCCTAAGCAGCAATTGTCCGTAAGACTCACAGGTTCTTGGCAGAGAAAAAATACATTAGAAAACAAGTTGTCCCCTGAGATGATTGGAAAAGCAACCAAGAATAGATACATTTTAAGAATCAGATATATTTGGTAAGATATTGAATTGGTAAAGCAGGAATTAAATGTTTCCTTTCGGGGTTGGAGTGGTGGTTTGGAGGTCACAGTGCCTGCCTGGCATGCGCAGAGTACATGAATTCAAACCCTAGCAACACATACACAACTAAGAGTACGAGGAATGAAAGTCATATGAAAAGCTAAATAAAATTTGCTTCTCTCTTTCTCTCTCTCTCACTGTCCTCTCTTTCTTTAAAAAAATAAAATAAATATTTCCTTTCTTCTCATTTTTCCCAAAGAAAACAACTATATAAACAAGGCTCAGATATATAATACAGGAACACTGCTAAATCTGTAGCATTTTTATATGAAACTGAATGCGCTGGTTCTAAGTCTTGAGGGAACTGCTGATGAGAAGAATGTCCTGTAATAAGAGATCCCTGACTGCATGGTTGTTTTGTCAACAGATCTTAAGGAAATCACTGTAGTTTACATGATATTTCGTGTGAACTGCCCTGATCTTGAGCATCCAGCTCAGATAGGTCAGTCTGACTAGTCATCTGGGAATAGGTAACTAGGTTTACAGTGTTGGAAAAGATTGAGCTTCCATTTTAGGAGGGAAAACAATTAAAAGTGAATAGTAGTTATTCAACTACCTTTGTGAGAAGATTGAAGATGCTACAGGAGATATAAAAACTTCTCTGTTCTGGGAAAGGCTTCCATAAAGAAGTGACATTTGAGCCAGACAAGGGAACCATATGACTTCTACTGTTGTACACTTTCAGCATTTTGAATTATACTTAGACATCAATTCATGTCTTCTAGAGTTCTTGGAATTAAGCCTCCGTATAGTGCAAAGATCTTCAGGAAGGAAGGTAGTAATATTCTAAATCTTCGTTTCTTCACAGTTTATTATACACAGTAAGTGCCTAATAAGTAATTCAATGTGTTATTTATTCATTTGCCTACTGATTCATCCATGCCTAAGCTATGCCCATTAATATTGTAAGACCCCCATCCCAGACATAGTAGTGACCCAGATGGTAGGGTGTCTGATCTTATGAGGTTTATGTTCTGAACTGGAAAGAGGACATGTGGACAATGTACATGTAAATAAATAATATGTAGTTGAAATACTACATGTAGAAAATGAAAGACAATTCTAACAATGTGGGCATTAGTACTTAGAGAAATCTTTAATCTTTTTTAAATGAAAGAGGCTTAAGTTTTGAAAAGTATTCTGTAAGACTATGCCTCCAATATTCCTTGTTCACTTCCCTTTATTCATTGCAGATTTCTACATTTGACTGTCTGTATTCTTCTACCATATTCTCCTTGACCTTTCCATATACACTCGAATAATCCAGTCAATACCTGCAGGTTTCCTTGCTTACATCTCACATCTTTCATTCTACCCTAGTCACATATTCTTAGTCAAAATCTTGACATGGCCTTTAATTTGATTTACATCACTTTCTGAATCTATCTTGCATACACTAGTTATCTTTACTCCAGTATTGTTTTGCTGAGGACAGCTATGGATGTTTGGACTTCTGTGTGAAATAAAGACAAAGACTATTTAGAAGTAGGGGTGGCTGGAGAGAGTGCTCACAAGGAAACTCTGACCTCTTAGCTCTCACCACAGTGTTTATTAAGTTGAAACAAAGAAATTTAGAAGTAACTTTCAAAGAACCAAGAGTTTCTATCTAATTAAATAATATTTAGCAAGAAAGGTTGCAGTTGTACTTCTGAAAAATACTCTGAATACAGGTTTGGGCTATAAAACTTGTTTTTCTGAAATTAAAGGTCAATAGAAATGAATATCAAAGACAACTGTTATCTGGGGTGCTGGGATGGTCTGTAGACATCCAGGGGTGCATCTGATGACTTGGAGGCATTTCTGCTTGCAGGCACAATTCCTCCTGGCTTCCCATGATGTGTTCCACCAGGCTGCCATTAGATTACTTTGATGCCTCAGGTCACATCTGTGACATTGCTTAACTTTATTGAAAATAATGCTTTTATCCAAAAATTTTTCAAATGCTCAAATGATTCTATGGTTCAACAATACCACCTTGACTGGTTCATCAGTCTAAACAATCCTTTACAAATACCTTTAATTTTCTTGCTCATTCTTCATGTATCATCATATTGCCCAGCAAAAGTCCAGTCCTTGTCAAATATAGTTATTTTCTTTTATTTGTTCAACATAGTCTTACATATAGGAGGGAATCGTTGCCACACAATCATGAACACATGAATAATGACAGAGCAAGCGAAGGCTGATGCCAGTTCATGATCTCCCCCCTTTGGGTCCCCTTTCCATCCCATGTTTCCCCTACTTTACCCCTACGTTAGTTGGACTTCTCAAGGAAGTTAAAGGTTTCCCACTGGGTTGATAACGCCTCTGCTCCCTCCCTCCAGCTGCCTTGATTTGCCTCCTATTCCCACGCCCTCGCCCCTCCCTTAATCCCCCAGTGTCATAGGCAAGGTTCTCCCTGTTCATGCAAAAATTCACCCATGTTGAGGTTATTAGCTTAGCCAACTTTCAGTCTGTTTCTGATTGTACTCAAGCTTCCACATATGAGAGAAAACATTCGGCCCTTGAGTCTCTGAATTTGGGATATTTCACTCAGCATATTTTTTTCCATCTCTATCCATTTGGCTGCAAATGCCATGATATCATTCTCTCTAATAGCAGAGTAGAATTCCATTGTATATATGTACCATAGTTTTTGAATCCACTCGTTGAGTGTGGGGCATCTGGGTTGGTTCCAAAGTTTAGCTATAGTAAATTGAGCTGCTATAAACATTGATGTAGCTGTGTCTCTGTAATATGCCAATTCTAGCTCTTTTGGGACAATACCCAGGAGTGGGATAGCTGGGTCATAAGGTGGTTCTATCCCTAGTTTTTTGAGGAGTCTCCACACTGCTTTCCAGAATGGCTGTAAAGCTTGCAGTCCCACCAACAGTGTAAAAGTATTCCTTTCTTCCCGCAACCCCTCCAGCATCTATCGTTCGTATTCTTTATTTTTGCCACTCTGACAGTAGTGAGGTGGAATCTCAATGAAGTTTTAATTTGCATTTCTCTGATTGCTAGTGATGTAGAGCATTTTCTCACATATTTATGGGCTTTTTGGACTTCCTATGTTGAGAAATATCTATTTAGTTCCCTAGCCCATTTATTGATTGGATTTTTTGTGGTTTGGTGCTCAGTTTCTTGAGTTCTTTGTGTATTCTGGATATTAGCCCTCTGTCTGAGATGTAGCAGGCAAAGGTTCTCCCATTCTGTAGGTTCTCTCATGACACCCTTGACTAATTCTTTAGCTGTGCAGATGCTTTTTAGTTTAATGGCATCCCACTCATTTATTCTTGTCTTTCATTTTTGCACTCTAGGACTCTTGTTAAGAATGGTGGTGCCAACACCTATATCGTGTAGTGTTGATCTTATTTTTTTCTTCAAGCAATTGTATAGTTGGTAGTTTAATTTCCAGATCCTTGAACCATTTTGATTTGATTCATGTGCAGGGTGAGAGGTAAGGATCCAATTTCAGTTGTCTGCATAGGGCTGTCCAGTTTGTCCAGCACCTTTTGCTGCACAGGCTGTCCTTCTTCCACACTATGCTTTTCCCCCTCATCAAATATCAGATGGTTAAAGATTTGAGGGTTTGTCTCAGTATCTTCTATTCTGTTTCATTGATCTTTGTATCTGTTTTGATACCAAAATCATGCTGTTTTTGTTACTATAGCCCTATAGTATAATTTCAGGTCAGGAATTGTGATACCTCCTGCTTCCTCTTTTTTGTTTAGTAATATTTCGGCTGTTCTCGGCCTTCTGTTATTCCATATGAATGAGAATTACTTTTTCTATAGCTCTGAAGAATGTCATTGGTATCTTGATGGGGATTTCTTTGGATCTATATAGGGCTTTCGGTAGAATGGCCATTTTGAGTATATTAATTCTGCCTAACCAAGAACATGGAATGTTTTTCCATCTACTCGGGTCTTCTGCAATTTCTTTTTTTGGGCATCAATCTAACAGAGGATATAAAGGACTTCAAATATAGTTCTGAGCTTCACCATTCTACTTCTGAGTGTCTGACTGTGGCTAGAGAATAACATCTAATTTCTCTGACTGACCACTCTTGAATTGAAAAGACACAAACTTGTAATTTTTTTCTACATCCATGCTCAAAACTCCTGCTATACCCTTGGGTTTATTATCATGAGCTTAAACATTTTTATTGTATTACATTTTTAAAATCCAAGCATCATTAGTTATATTTTCTTTTCAATATTTACATATTTTGGCCCTATTTTGATCTAGTTTCTTCTTTTACCCACATTCAAACTTCCAGTATATATTCAAGTTAAGATCATATTTTCAGTCATATTTTTCAATAGATTTTCATTTCCTTATTGTCATCTCTCAAGGTAAAAAGGGAATTAAGACATTTAAAATCCTAACTTTAATTTCCAAAATAATTTTTAATATTTTTTGAGAGAGAGTTAGACAGAGAACGAGAATCAATTTTATTTTGTTTTTTCATCTAGTTTTGTTTCTCTGACTCAGTTTTGTTTGTGATGCTCGGGTTCAAACCTGGGTCCTCACACATGCAGACAAGTACTCTACCACTGAGACACCACTCCAGCCTCATAACTTTCCATTTTTAAAGCCTCCATATCTTGTTTTTTCAACCAGTCTATACAAAGATAAGTAGTTAAAATAAGTCATTTAAAATCATTTTACACACATTTTTTTCAAGTTGAAATTATTTTATAGCTAATATTTAGAACAGTGTTGTACAATAAATTACTTAACAAACAGATCACTTATCATTTATGACTCAAGTGGTAAGCCTTCATTAGTTTACTCTGTCTTCCATTTATCAAGTGGACAGTTTATATTGTAAAATGGAATTGATTTTTTTTTGCTTTTAAATTAAATTTCTGTAGAATGAAGAGTCCCAACTACTTTTAATGTAATTGCATATATTAGAGTAGCTCTCCATTAGTAACACAGTGGTAAGTAAAAACTGATGGCTTTACGTATAGACTTTACTCTAGAACTATGAAAAACTTTTATTAATTTACTAAGAAACCTGAAGTCATATGCTTTTGGAAATCACCTAAACTAGAAATGGAATCACTGATGTAATTGACTAGAGCATTAGGAAGCTGAAACATAAATTGCTCCATGAAAAAATTTATGCTTTTTTAAAAAAATGTTTTTCTCAAAATGATTTTACCATAAAAATATTTTACTTCATTAACTATTTTGCAATCATACTGTTTTTCCATGCTGACTTATAAATATTGTGATAATTTAAAGTTCAAACTCAAGCTCTTTCTGCTTCTAATAGCATTTGAGAAATTCACATTTCTTAAATAAAACAAGCTGGAATATACAGCTTACACACAGTAAGCACAATGAGCTTTCCTTAGAGTGCTGTTTAGAATATAAAAGTCTATTTCCAGAAAGTCACCAAACCCAAGCCTTATGTTTTTTGTTTCCTATTTTAGAATATTGATATCTTACAAAAGTTTATATTTTATAAATGAATTCTGATTTCAAATAATGTAGAAGACTTAGGTAGAAATTGTTATAATTTAAAAGTGCATTATTTTTTTCATGTTATTAATGGGGAATTAAAATAGATCAGAGAAACCTGGTATGCTAGCTTCTGCCCACTATCCCAGAAACTCAGGAGGCTGAGGCAGAGGATCACAAATTTGAGGCCAGACTCGGCAATTTAGCAAGGCCTGAGCAACTTAGTGAGACCTGTCTCAAAATAAAAAGTTAAAGGGTCTTGGGAATGTATTTCAGTGGTAAAGCACTCCTGGGTTCAATCCCTAATACAAAATAATAAAAAGTAAAAAATAACATACATCAGAGTAATAAATGAATGCATTGGTGTTACTATACTATTAGTAATTTGACAGCAGATTTAAAAAATATTGCTGCATAAAATTTATACAGATGTGTGGGTTTCATTGTGCATATCCATACATGCACCTAATGTAATTTGCTAAATTTAATTCCCTAGTATCTCCTCATATCCTCCTCCCCTTTCTCCCCTTGGCTTCCTTCTTTTACCCTTCTGATCTCCCTTATATTTTCATGAGATTTCTCTTTTTCCCTTTTCCTTCCATTGTCTACATGTTAGAGAAAACATATGTCCCTTAACTTTCTGAGTTTGGCTTTTATTGCTTAACATAATGCCTCCACTTCCATCCATTTTCCTATAAATGGCATAATTTCATTCTATGGCTGAATAAAACTCCGTTGTTTATAGATACCACATTTCCTTCATGCATTCATCCATTAATTGAGAGTGAGTCTGATTTCATAACTTGACTATTATGAATTGTGCTTCTATAAACATGGATATGCATGTGTCACTATAGTATGCTGACTTTAAATCTTTCAGTCAAATACCTAGGAGTAGTATAGCTGAGTTATATGGTGATTCCATTCTAGTGTTTTGAGGAACCTCTACACCAATTTCCAAAGTGGCTGTTCTGTTTGATATTCCACCATCAGTATATAAAGTTCCTTATCCCCCAATTCTTTAACAACATTTATTATATTTGCATTTTTGATGATTGCCATTCTACCTGAACTGAGATGAAATCTCAGTGTAGTTCTGATTTACATTCCCTGATAACTAAATATATTGAATGGTTTTTCATATGTTTGCTATCTTTGTATTTCTTCTTTTAAAAAAAAAATGTCTGTTTAATTCATTTGTCCACGGATTGATTGGGTTATTTGGGTTTCTTGGTATTCAGTTTTGGGATTTTCTTATATATTGTGGACTTTACTCCTTTGTCAAGAGTAGCCAGCAGAGATTTTATCCCATTCTTTTCAGACTTTTAACTTTTTCCTTTGTTGTGCAGAAGATTTTAATTTAATACCTTCCCATTCTTGCTATTATTTCCAGAGCTTTAGAAGTCCTGATGAGGAAGTCGTTGCCTGGGCCTATGTCGTGTGTTTCCTCTATGCTATCTTTTAGCAGTTGCAGAGTTTCTTGTCTTTTCCTAGGTCTTTGATCTATTCAGAGCTGACTTTTATGCAAGGTGAGAGTGAGGAATCTAGTTTCATCCTTCTATGTAAGGATGTCCATGTTCCCAGAACCATTTATTATAAATTTTTTCTTTGTCTACATATATTTTGGTGTCTTTGTCAAGGATCAGATGACTGCATCTGTGTGGATTTCTCTCAGTGGACGCTATTTTTAAGTCATTTATACATTTAAATATATATATAAAGTTGTGCCTTTTTGTCACAAATATTTAAAAAAGTTTTATGTGGAGTATTTTGTGAGTACTGCCAGACAATCCATGAGGTTGGCTCTAGCTTGCATTCTTGAGATTTGCCAGTTTCTGGAGAACTTCAAAATGTAGGTGAGAGGCCACTTTTTCTGTTCATGTAGGGAAAGGAAGATTGAGAGAGCATCTAAGGCCCATAGGATGACATCTTTCCTACATCTATATTCTTAAAGTACTTGGTGCTGTCTATGGGGTATGCAGGTCTACAATGCAAAGCGATGAAGGTAGCTGACTGCCCATTCCTCCCAACGTATTCCCAATTGACACCTTTTTTATCCTTTGAATCGCTATGGAATTTTACATAAATATTCTCTTTTCTGATAAACTCATTTTAAAAGAATGATGTTATGTACTTAAGAAGGCTATATCAGAGTAGGAGTCTCTAAGATTTAAGCTTATTGTGACATTGGTGCAGAGTTCATTCAAACTCAGTTTTGGAGAGGATTCCACTCCCCACTCAGATCATCTAGCACATTTTCAAAATTAGCTTTCCCATCCAACCCAAGAACATTCCCAAGAACTTACTTTTTTCCTAAAAGCAATTCTATAGCTTTTTGGACAAAAAGTACAAAAAGTTATTTGTAATACAGAATAACTTAACTGTATAAGTAACCCCATAAAAATAACTTATTGTAAATATTTGAATATGGCTAAACAATTGCATAGAGCAACAGTATACATTATGGCATTTGACCTTGTCAGCAAGTCTTGAAATATGTCCTGTTTAAGAGGTGAGGTAGTTGAAACTTAGAAGTGTTAACAGATTTTATTTTCTTGTCTCATACAACCAGAAAGTGGCCAAACCAGGAATTAAAGTCTGACCTTTTGATACCAAATGTGCCTTGAAAAACAACTGACCCTGTTGATTTTATACAATGAGAAAGAACAGTTTAGTTGTATTAAATGAAATGGTGTTAAAACTAAAATTGCATTTAGCAGACATTCTTCACCTTTAAGGGGGCAATACTAAGTAATTATGTATTGTGTGGTACGACATCTGAAAAGCTAGGATATAAATTATGGAGTTGGCATCCTACAGGACCCATCATAATATGGTTCTATTCAAAATGAGTCTTCTTGACTGTATTAAAGCTTGATGTGAGGCCAAGATGGTAAGTGTCACACTTGTTTCAGAACATAATCATTATCTTTATATCTCTTGGCTCAGCAAGCTGAGGTCTAAGGTAAATACTCATTCATACACTTAGACAAATCCAAATCTGATTTTTGAAAGAAACATCTAATCTTTCCTGTAAGTAACTCTGTGGTACACCTGCAAGAATAAGTGAGCTAGGAAACAATTCAAACTTATGAGTTTTTACTGAAATTGTCAACTGGGCTGCCCCTGTGTTTGAATCTAAAGTGATATATTTTCTCCTTAATCAATAAAATAAAATAAAAATTCAGGGACTAATCAAAAAATCCACATTGGAAACAGTTGATCTAGCTCTTTGCCAAAAGTTGGTTTAAAATTTCTGATGTTTTAGAAAATGAAAATCAAAAGGACATATCAAAACCTATTCCCGTAGGGTTCTCAGTGCTCCAAACTTGTATCAAATAAAGTAACAAACAAGCAAAAGAATGCCTGTTGGAAATGCCTCAGAGAAAAAATATTCAGTTATGATTGCACCTACGAAAGAGAAGTAAGTTTTTGAAGACTTTGTATGTTTCTTGCAAAATAATAATAAAACATTGATCATCACCTGAAGACATTTCTCTTATAACATACCCTTAGAATTAAAACCAGAGAAGTTTGTTTCTTTAGGAAAATGCACCATTTTATTGAATGTTAAAAGCTCTCCATATTTCCCTTTATGACTTTGTTGCTAGGAGACCCTCTTGCTCAGTCCCTTGCACCTTTTCCTCTCCTGGAGGTTTTGGTATCTTAAAAAAAAAAATTAGTTCTAATTCCTAATATGCAAGATATGAACCTTGTTTAAACAGATGTATAGTTTTAGAATTTGAGTCAAAGTAAATCAAGATTTAGAGGAAAGAATGTGGAATAATCTTCTCATGATTCAATGTACTACCATTACATTTAGGGTATTTTCTTTTTTTTTTTTTCCTTAAAGAGTGAGGTACAGTGAGAGAGAGAGAGAGAGAGAGCGAAAGAGAGAGAATCGGTTTTATTTTAGTTTTTCATGTGGCCTTCATTGCTCCGACACTTCACTGTGTACATGATACTGGGGTTTGAACCCATGTCCTTGCACATGCCAGGCAAGCACCGTAACCACTGAGCCACCACTCCAACCCCACTTTTAGGGTATTTTCTTATATGTCTGTCTTAATTCTATGTTCATACTCTTAGGCCTTTTTCTATCTTAATTGATTTCTTTACTTCAAATTTCTTCTCAGAATTAAAATTTTGTGTTGTTTTCTGTTACCTATGTGTAAAAGACCCTGTGATGGGATTGTTTGTTTTTTTCTATATACTTAAATACATAGTTTTTTCCTACATGTTTAAAATTAGGCATGACATATTTTAAAGATATGTCTAAAACGTTTATAAAATGAAAGGCATAGTTTCTTGAAGAAAGTACAAAAATATTGGTTAAAGTAGAATCATATAGGGAAGAGTTTCAGAACAGTCTACAACAGAATCAGAGAAACTATGGGTTCAAGCACAATTGAATTCATTCAGACATTTACTGACTATCTATATTTAAAGAATAATATTAAGGTGAATAATAATTGTATTAAGACCAGTTCAGCTCATATCTGTAAGGATTTTAAGTTCCAGTAGAGGGAATTGAAAATACATAAATTGCTAGAGCACATGGGGACTTCACACACACAAAGAATGGAAATTACCTCTAGTTGGTGAGATCTGCACAGAATTCAAAAAGGCAGGTTAGATTTGATTTATTCAGGTCATCTGTTAAGGGTCAAGGGAATTTGGATTACTGTTATATACATGCCATAAGCAAAGGTGTGCTAGTTCAATTGGAGCTGGTTTTAACCAGAGCACCTTAGAGATAAAGTATTAAGAAGTTCTACTTGGGAGTGAGATGGTAACAATGATGACAGCAATGGGAATGGTGATGATTGCAATGCATTCAGTTACCCAACAAGCCTGCTGTTAGGCTACCACTGGGAAGTCACTGGGAAAAAGACTCACCATCTGCCCTCAGCGGGGAAGAAGACCTATCAGAACAGTGCACTGATGGTTTGCAGGTATGATTCTGCTAAATCCTACAGAGGAGACAGTGCCCCTGCATATCAGCTATAAAAAGTGCCATTGGCATTGTCCCTGGGGATGGGGAGAGAGATTTGACCTACCCAAGCATGTGACAAATCTTTACTAGGCTGAGTAGTTGAACTGTGATCTAAAGGAAAAATAGGGGTTCAGTAAGTGAAAGAAAGGAAAAGGGTGTTCCATTCAGAAAAAATAGTGTGTGCAAAGAGCCTGTAATGGGGACAGCATAGTACATTTGAGGAATGGAAAAAGGCCATGTACCTGGTCCAGAAGCCAGGGGAGCCTGACATGTGCTGAGAAATTAAAGGTGCGTAGGAGCCAAACTATAAAAGTGTATATGTCATTGAAATTTTAGTCATAATGATCCAACCAATGAGAAACTAACTGTTCGAAGTTTTAAGTATTCCAGGATTCGAGTTATTTAGAGAACATTCTGCATGGGTGGAGAGAGAGATGTGAAGGTAGTTAAAGAGAGAGAAGGCAGAAGAGATAGGAGATCCATTACAGGGGAGAGTGGATGGGAACTGGTGATAATGGTGAGAATTTAAGTGTATGGGGCTCTAGCTATGCAGGTGCTGTGCTCAGTGCTTTACTGTCTTATTGAGAACATGCCTGCAAATTGTGATGCCTTGTCAAAGTAAATTCGCATTTCCACTTTCCCTCAAGTCCCACTGCTTTCAAGAAGCAAAATGCAGTTCTGTTAAGATGTTACATGTCGAGATATGAGCCACCTGGGTGTTCAAAGCCATGGCCATAAACCAAGACTTCATTTTCCCACATTTCCTTATAAATTACTCTGGTACTTAAATCTCTCTTTAATGCCAGGTATAGGCAAATGTCAGTGCTTTGTAGAAAAGATACAGAAAATCAACAAGTTCAGATACTTCTAAGCCTCTAAAAAAAAAAGCTGCAAGGAATTTGTAGAATTACCTGTCTGCAAATACCTGACTGAAATGAATCTTTAAGTTCAGTTTTTATAGAATTTCTATTTAATTAAAACTCTGATATTTTAAATAAGCTAAAAGGATTAAGAATAGTGGCTTAAATGATGTTCAGTTTGCTTACTAATTTCTTTTTCTTGAGTCATTTGTTCGTTAAATAAATATTTGCTTTACTGATGCTGTGTACAAGGCACTATGCTGGAAACCAAGGATGTAGTAAATGAATGGAGTACCCAAAAACTCCTCTCTATATGGAACTTCTGTTGAGAGGAGGACAGGTAAACTAAGATATAGAGGTAAAATATGTAGCATGTCAGATAAGAGTTGCATAGAAAACAGTATGCATCTTATACTTTTTACTAAGTTTATGCCATAATATAGTGTGGATAATATAATAAGGCTTCCAAGATGCCAGCATACACAAATCTGTGTGCAATGTCTTTTTGTTAAGTATTCTGTAGCAAATTCCTAGAAAATAGTATGCAGTATATTTATGTTCCTAACAAGGAAAATAAATCAGAGGAGATGTAGTATACCGTATGGATGCATTTGAGGATTTTAATTTTATATGTCTATGGATAGCCTAAGTCAGTGACACTGTCATATATATCTAAAGGAGAAACGAGCAAGCCATGTGAACATATTGGGTAAGAATATTCTTGGTGGAAGCAAAATAGTACAAAATTTGTAAAACACTAGCATCTCTTAATTCTAGTGTATTTTCTCTGTACGGATTTACAATCAAATTTGAAATGATATTTAACATAAATATCATTTTACATTGTTGCAAAATAAGATTAGGTGCCTTTTAAAATTTTTCTCTACTAACTCAATTTAATGTAGCATAAAAGGCTTCATTGATTTTTGTCAAAAGGATTATATATTTTAAAAGTTTCCTCTAAGCTTATAAAAAGAAAAAAATTATAAAAATATTAACCAGTTGTGCTTTCAATTTAAGACATTATTGATGAAGTCCCTGATTTGAAAGATGAACATTTTTCCGATTTCATATTTTTGTTAATTTTTATTTTATATATTTTCAAAGTTTTTGAAATTTTAATTCTTTTCTTTGTAACCATAATTTGCATACATTTTTCAAATGGTGCATGTGGGATGAAAAAAACACAAGATATATAAAAAAAAGCTTTGATTATGGAAAGCTAATGGCTGGGAGGCCTCTTGGATTACATTGCAGAAAGAACTCTTAGTAATACCTGCCTGTCCAAGAAGCCAGCCACGCAAAGGTCTCAGTACAAAATATCCCATGTCGACCATTCTGTATGAAAGCAGATGGTGTGGTCTTCTGGTGTACAGTTAATATCATTTCTGTATTGTGGGCAATTCTCATGTTAAATATTTTAAACATATTTCCTTTTGCATTTATTAAGGTCTCTGTTTCAGGGACCCCAATGACCCATAGCTGTGTTATGTTTGTTTGCCACTCTTCCATTTTTATTAGCTTCATCTAAGTTTTAAATCCTCTTTTTCCTTCCAACTTTATATTCTGTGATTATTATTTCCTTTTAGGTTGGGGACTTTATTTTAAGAACATATGATGTTCTTTGCTGTTGCAACTCTGCTTTAGTTTGATTTTGGTCGTCAATCTGATTTTCTTTGGGCCTTCTGTTTCCTTTTTCTATTTATGTTATTGTTTTGCTATCTCATCTTTAAATCTTCTATTGTTTAATTAGTGTATTTCCATTTAGTGCTTGTGGGTACTTCCATCTGTTTTGGTGTTGCACTTTTTTCTAGGCTTGATATTTTCTGTCATCCTGGGCTGTTTCTGATTGCTGTTCTGGGTGCACTGAGTCCGTTCCTTTTCTTATGTTTTACTCACACTTGGCCAGTTTAGTCCAAATTTTCTATTTAGCTCATTTTAGCCCCATTTGAGAACTGATTATTGTGCTTTCCACAGTTACGATTTGAAGGCTGGGCATTTTGTTCAAATCTGCAATTTTCTCTAACTTGGGGACCTGATAGGCTGGAGAGGGAGCTTACATGAGGGAGTGACTTATGATATGTTCTCTCACTTCTAGGATTCTATCAAGTGCTTGGTGTGAGAGCTCAGTCACATAGCTGGGGAATACTAGTCCTGCAGATGCATCTGAGTCTCTAGAACAGCTCCTGACTGTCTGACTGTGCACTTTCATTCCTTTTTGTTATCAGTGCTGGTGTGCACATCGTCTATTTCATATTTCTCCCCTGTTGACATTTCCACCACTCCTTAATCAGGACATAATATCCAGTTAGTTTTCTCTAGGCATATCTGGGAATATTATTGAGAAGTATCAGAATCTGGTCTATTCTCTAGCATAGTTTATCGGAAATTGGGGTAGGAAGGGGAATTTGGCTGTGTCACATGTCTACAGTTGGCTTCAGAAACTCAAGTTTCTTTCAGTAAGCCATTGTATCATGTTTTGTTAAATGGTAGCAATTTCTATTGCATTTACTGGAACCTGTCCTACTTACTGTTTATTCTACTATATAAACTGTAAATCTCCTATTACCCTTATATTACTCTAGCTTTTTCTTTTACATATAAAACTAAACCACATTGAAGCACTGTTATCCAGAAAATATCTTTAAATGGATGAGTAGTAAAGCTTTCTATTTTTGCTAAAATCAATTCCTAGTATATTTATTCATTGGCCATGCTTCATGTTTATCATATTTCTTTTTTTTTTTAAGAGAGAAGGACAGTGAGAGACAGAGAGAGAAAGAGAGAGAGAGAGACAGAGAGAATCAATTTTTATTGAATTTTTCACATAGCTTTTGTTGTTCTGACACCTAGTTGTACACGTGGGTGCTGGGGTTTGAACCCGTGTACTTGCGCATGCTGGGCAAGTGCCGTAACCACCGAGCCATCACTCCAGCCCCTTATCATATTTCTTAAGAAAATAAAAATCAAAATTATTTGTATCAAAAATAAAAAGCATTTGATTAATTTGGTGTTAAAATATTATTTAAATAAAATATACTGATGGCCTGCAAAATAAAATCTTTGAAAAGAGGAAAATAAGATGTGACCTTTATAACCCATTCAGTTATTTATTTCTGAGCTGTGTGCTGTTATCAGTATCTCAAAAGTCATATCATTTTGTTATGATCTCACTGTCCTCTTCATATTTTTTTGATTGTTCATTATGTATGTGGGTTGCTATGAACAACATACCCTGAGTTTGGAATTTGTATGTCTAATATTGAGTTACAAGTTACTACTAAAATAAAGTTGAAAAGTTAGAAGCTGTTTTAGACCCAAGTCAAGAGAAATGGTATTCTATAATCAACTTTTTGTATAGTTTTCTTCTACATGGAACCCAGAGAGATGATCTACCTAAGGTTAAAAGTGAGAACATTGCATACTGTATGCATGATGCTGAAATGCTTCAAATCTCATTTCGGCATTTAATTGAAGATGTTTACTAAATATTGAACTATCAACCTTGTGCATAAAATTAATTAATTCATTCAGCTGATAAATATATATTAAATGCCTACCACGTGGTAGTAACTCTCCCAAAGACTGAAGATGCTCTGACAAATAAGGTAAAATCATTTCCATTACAGAACTTTTGTTCAGATTAAAGCAGATTAATAATAAGCCTGTAAGCAAAAGAGTAATTTCCTAATGGGGTTCTTAGCAAGCATGCTCCAGCCACTTACCATTCCTACTCGTTGCTCATCTGAGATCTGAGACTACATGTTAGTGCAGGCTAATTGCTGACTTGTGCCTGAATTGTGTGCTGTGGGGGACAGACCCATTCACACTAGGCTGAGCCCAGAAGGCATCACTGTGCATAGCAGTGCATAAAGAGGGCGTAATGAATAGATGAAGCTCCATTTGCTCTTCCACCATCTAAAGAGAGAAATAGCAAGGACAATTTAATGGCTGACCTCCATGGTAGATTTTCTTCTTGCTTCTAAAGCAGCTTTTGTTCATACAGCTGTTTTCAGAATACTTCTTTATATTCTACCTGGCCTTTTTTCTGTTAATATACAAGTGTATGCTATTCTTTGAGCCTATTAATAATGCACAATAGGTTTTCTCTGACCTTGATTCCTTATAGAAGAACCCCAGTAGGATTGTCAGCGCAGCTTCCATGGCTGGCTTGAAATATTAGTTGTCTCTACAAGGCAAGAAAATGGTACCATACGTTTTGCTAAATTTGGTTTGAATAGAATGCATTTCTGTCCAATTCTTCAGAGCACATGTACTAGCATTCACTAATTAATAACGTATTCACGGTAACAATTTTTCCCAAGTCTGAGATGTGGAAAATGAAGCAATTTAAGTTTCAAGGACAAATTGGCAAAGAGATGAATAGATCACTATCTTTTAAAAGATAATCTTTATAAAAGGCAGAAAATCAGAATATAACTCTTTAAGCCCACACTAAAATTATAACCATGTTTAATAATTAGTATAATTTTCATTTAAATTGTAATGGACATTGACATAGTCCATGGCAATGATACCAACAGAAAACTACATTACATACAAATCAAAAAAAAAAAATAAGATTGAAGCATACATCCAATTCATCATGTTTAATTAAGTGTGCTGAATTACCTGCTTTGATTGTTATAAGTGTCATCTTCTTTGATGATATTGGTCACATAATAAGAGACTGTCACTATCCCAGTTGTCTGTGTGTCTGTGATTGATCAATTTTTGACAACAAAGAGATGTTAACAGGGCTTCATGGTGAAGTAATCACTGGAAAAATCCCTTTCGCGATGTTTCACCTAATTGTGGAACACCACCATCATCACATATGATATTGCATCACGATTAAATTTCCTTTTGCTCACATTTAGTGGGACCAATGTGGGTGTGCAGAAATCAATGGTGGATCAGGAGCCTGGAAAATTACATACTTGAAGAATTAATGAACTATAATTCCGTATTACATTCTCAATCACACTGTGCTTCCTTTTCATTAATAGAACTAAATTGGTTCTCCATAGACAGGGTGCTTTAAAAAATGCAATCATGCTTTTTTTCTCAGATTAAAAAAAAAAAGAAAAGAAAAGTTACCTGCATTTATATGGGGCCTTTTCTATCATGAAACATGTCAATAGGAAATTATAGAGAAGAACTTATCTACTGTGTTAACCTGTTGAAGTGGCTTGAAATCAGCTTTTAAATCCCTGGCTAGAAATTGTGACTAATTTATCATACCTTGTTCTTTTTAAGAAGAAAAATGTTTTTGAGTTAGATGGTGTTCTCTAGTAGAGTGATAATCAAAGTCTTCTCTGAACAGAATGGATATTTTCATATATCAAATTTTAGTTAATATTAAAAATGCTTTTAATATCCTAGTAGGTATTTCAATTGCTTCATATTATTTTCAGGACCCAAACTCTAAAGGTCTTTGGATGTAGCATTGATGATTTGAAAACTGAAAATCTAAACTTTAAAAGTCATTGTGTGCATCTAGGAATATGTGACAACTAATCCCAACATTATGTTAAACTATAATGCACCTATAAAAATATTTTTAAAAGTCATTAGAGAAGTCTAAAACAAAACCATTTGTAAACTCAAATTAAGGTTTTAATTTCTTTGGCAAGGATTAATATAGCTAAAAAAAAGTTCATCATGTTAGGCAGATACTGTTTTCTAATTAGCAAACTATATTACAGCGTGCTGGGTGTGTTATATGTAATATATATGTACATATAATGTGTATATCTATGCACATATATACTTTATCTCAGAATAGTAATCAGCATGTGGCAGTCTAGCTAAAGCTAAAAGTGAATTCTACCAGAATTGAAATGTCAGAAACAATTTCATTAATTTCAAGTAATGTTGTTATATATACATATAAAATTATCTCATTTTCAAGTCTTTGAGAATCAGGTCATATTACTTTCCTTTCTAAGTTATTCTCTTTTAAAGCTTATAATGAAAAGATGATGAACAGTAAAAGTGCAGAATATAATTCCTTCTCGTACAGTGATAGATCCAAAGGCTTTTATGCTTCTGCGCTCTTGCTGTTGTGCTGTATTTCCATGATATTAAATTGCAAATCAAAATTCAGTCTCAATACAACTATTGCACCTCAAATGTGAAAATAACAGAATTACATGAAAGCCAATAGGCACGGGAGGGTGCCAGGAGGGGAGAGGGGATAAGAAGGATATCAAGGAGGATGGAGGGAGGGAGTATGGGGGATTCAACCCAGTGGAGAACCTTTGACTCCCATGAGAAGTCCAAATAACATGGGGGTTAAATAGGGGGAAACATGGAACCATTGGGAACCCAAGGGGGTAAACCATGGAATGGCATCAGCCCTGGCTTGCTCTGTCTTTCTACATTTGTCCTTGATTGTGTGACAATGACTCCCTCCTAAATGTAAGCCTATTTTTTTAATTAATAAAAAAATGAATAAAAAATAATAATGTTTCACAAAAAAATAAATAAAAATTAAAGCCAATACACAGTTTTTATTAAGTAAGCCATAATTTGGAAATAAATTATTTAAGATTTGTTTCTCTGCATGTGATTTTGCACTTTCTTTCATGAAATTATAATAATCTGCTGCTTTAGCTTCTCTCTTATATATTTCCTACCATCAAATTGCTTTTCATTTTTTTGCTTTTAAAATCTTACATCAAGTCCTTTTCTCTTTTAACCTTCCTTTCATCATAAGACCTTTTAATTCCAATCAGGTCAATGCACCTAATAACATATTTTTCCATTTTATTTCTATAGTTATTTATTATTCAAATTTTGAATTATTTTTCATTTAGTGTGATTTTTATGAATTACATTTATATATGGTATTTCCATTTATCTTGATGCCAAAAGTAAACACATTTTGCTGGGATTCTCAACTTTCCTCATCAAATGGGTTCGGGCTGTGAAAAAGTCCTCATCTGTCAGGAGAAGTGATTATATCCCACAAGATTGTTATAAGATCACTGTCTGAATCAAGGCAAATGTACATATATTTTCCTGGTCAGTTTAGACATAAAAACTAAGAAATGATATTTCTGCACTCAAACTAATTGTGTAGAGTAGAGTTCAGGTTCTCCATTCTGGTCTGAGTTAGGAAATAAAGAAAAAGAAAGCCTAACAATAAGTGCAATATGTGCAGTGTCATATAATAATGAAAATGCGTTCTCTTTTTGTCTTTCTTCATATTTCTAGGCCATGCCATGTTCAAGTACATGCCTTGGTCATCAATTCCTTGTTCCCTTGTTTTGGTTTTTTTCCAATACTCTTTCCTCATTTCTTCATTTTTATAATTGACATAGGTTACTTAGAAAAATTATAAATTAATTTAAATGCAGAGGTTATTTGACTCTCACTCCTATTTCAAGAAAAAAATAGATCCTGATTTTTAAAAATATATTATATATACAATTATATATAGTTACATATATAGCTATAAAAATTAGATCCTGTATATACATTTTTTCCTAAAATCAGGTCCTAATTTTTCTTGAAATAAGAATGAGTTAAATAACCTCTGCACTACAACACATGCACACGTGAGCACATGTGCACACACACACACACATACCACCATACATATCAGAATCTGGCTCTGGCCGCAAAGTAGCAAAGTATTTGCATCTCCTATTTGCTCATACTTTTTAAAAAGAATTCCATTAACATTACATCCCATTGACTGAGGTATCTAAAATCCAGCAGAGAAATATTAAAATTCCTCACAAAGGTAAATGGCATTGGTAAATAAAGATTGAATTAAAATTTAAAGTGAAAAATAATGTAAAAACATTTTATCCAGTGTCATAGGAACATTTAGCTTTCCTCTCTCACTGAAAGTATATCAGATAAACTACATGTAATATAGTGAGCATAGCCATTCAAATTTTTCAAAATATATCCACAGAAATACTACAAAATAGAGTTGTCTATGTTTTAGAGATAATGTATATGTTTAGAGATAATGAAACAGTTAATTAGCCCTAAGTCAAACTTATTAAAATAGCCAATGCTGAGGTTTGAATTCAGATTTTCTGATTCCAACTGTAGAACAACCCCTTGCTGTTTATTGATATATATGATTTATGTCAAATTATTGATTGCCATTGCTTGTGTGTGTGGAGGGCTGGGATGTTATGGTTTAGATGTGAGGTGTTCCCCCAAAACCTCATATATGAGACAATATAGGAAGGCTTAAAGGTGAAATGATTGTGTTACAAGAACCTTAACCCAATCAGTGAATTTGAATTTATCCCCCAGTAAGGATTAACTAGGTGGTCACTGAAGACAGGTAGTGTGTGGTTGGAAGAGATTGGTCCCTGGGGGGTGTGCCTTTGGGGAATATATTTTATATCTGGCAAGTAGAGTATCTGATTGCAACACTCTGAGGCACTTACCTCCACCACACTCTTCTGCCATGAGGTTTGCTTCACCTTAAGCCCCAAGGAAAGAAGTCTACCTTCTGTGAAGTGAGATCCCTGAAACCATAAGCCCCCAAATAAACTTTTCTTCCTGTAAAATTGTTCTTGTCAGGTCTTTGGTCATAGCAGCAAAAAAGCTGACAAAACAAAGAATATCTACTTGAGTAGATGCCAAAAAAAGACAGACTAACTTTGCGATTAACATCTGGCTTTCTTTTCCTAATTAAAATCTACCACTTCTGATTATATTAACCACTGTCTATGCCATTTCTTCTCACTGAAGTTATCCTCTCTTTTTTGGTTGTATCTGTGAATACTTAATTATATGTTGAGGTCTAAGGTTTTCCATTTGAATTTTCAATTTTCTTAAGGACAGAGGCTGCTATGAACTTCTAAAATATTCATCTTCTCTCTAAAAATAATTCTGTACACTCAGAATCTAAGAAATATTTTTAAATTCTCCTAATCATTCACTTACTACATCAGATCAATCATTAAATTATAGAATTTTTACCTATTATATAGCTTTTGAATCTATCCAGAAAGTTTTTTCCAGTTTCCACCCTGACTACCATTGCTTTTCTCATCTTTCCTCTAAGCTGTTTCCAGAGCTTCCTAAGTACTCTCCCAGCCTCTTTGGTCCCTCCATTCAAATCCATTGTCCAAACAGACACTTGGAAATTGATCTAAAATGCAGATCAGACCAATCACTATCCTGCTTTTTTTTTTTTTTTTTTTTTGCATTCCTATCAACTAAAAATCAATTTTGAGCCTCTTGGGGGATATGCAGCCATCTAAATCCTATCACCACTTACCAGTCCAGCTTTATGTGCTTCCATTTCCCATTCCCTCACATTAGACTATTCCCTTTAGCTATTATAATAATAATTTATAATTGAGAATTTTGTTTACCAATGCACTTAACATTTTATTTGTATTCTAACACTAAAGTTTTGATTTCACAGCTTTGAAACAAATGTAAAATTCTGTTTTATAAATAAGAAGGCAGTAGCCCAGAAACATTAAAAACTAGATTGATCCAGTGCCATTGAATTGATAAGTGTCAAGGCAGGTATTAGAACTCAAGTCATCTGATTTTAGAACTCTTCTCCAGACCTGGCTACAAGTTCCTTGTACCTATGTTTTGCCCTTGCTCTCCCCTCTGTCCAAAATGTAAGAGCTTCCAGGAAAACTTGTGTTCATTTCTCAAAATGTTACTTATTTTGACAACCCTTTCACCTAAGGACTAAACTTCAGGGAAAACAGTCTATCGACCATCTTTTATCAGTTATAAGATGCATGTATTTATCATTTTAGCTTTCCAAAATTAGAATGTGTCTTACAATCAACCCATAATTTGCCATTGTTTAATTGGCTGCATTTTTCTTTTTAGTGATACATAAAACTATTATTATGTATGACTTAAAACTAATGAGTTAGTAAGATTGAATGAAATATGGCAATTGTTAGAGTTGAATATCAATTTTGACACTAAGTCCCTTAAAGACTAAAACACAATGGGGAGAGTAATTTTCACAAATGTGAGAAAGGACATTCTAAAGGGGACACATCTGAGGGGAGAACATTCATGGCTCTTTAGGGTGGTGGCTTTCTAACTTCAGACAATAAGGAGGATGAGAAAACATAGATCATAAAACTTCTTTATCTAGGATTATGATTTCATAGGTCTAGGGCAGAGATAAAAAATAATCCTCATTTTTATCAAGCATCATCAGGATTCTGATTCAAGTGGTCAACACTTGGAGACCTTCTACATTTATCAATGCAAAGCCATCTTTTGTATTTAGTTCTCAAATGGAGATTCAAAATGGGTATGGATTGACATAAGGGATAATATCAATAATGCCCACATTCTGTAGCAAATGTACAGGAGTGCTATCTTCAGGTTGTCTTTTTGTAGCATGTGAAGAAAGAAAAAGTGAGGGCTTAATCTGAAAGCATATCTTAACCAAACAAAAATAATACAGCTTTAACTTGACATTAGTGTCTAAAATAATTGATGAATAAATTACTAACAACCTATACGCCCTTCAAGCAACCTTCTCGGACAATTGTTTCCATATGCATGTATTTAATATGTATTTCCTATATGTGACTGAGTCTTATGCCCGCAGGGTTTAGCACACTACCTGGCATACTGTGGACACTCACATTGTCTTTCACACACAAGGTTGCATAATAAAATGTTGTCGTTCCTTGAGGACACTGTTTAAACACTGAGAGCCGAAGTAATCAGCCCTGAGAATTGCTAAGATATTTATATAATTTAGCTTTTCCTTTTATAATGCCATTTGTAAGTCATATTTAATATTTCTCTTCTGTGATATTTTACTCAATAATGAATACCTTCAGTATAGCTTATTCTGTCCCATTACAAAAATATGCATTTTGGTTTCTAGTACTTTCTGTGGATTCAACTTCCTCAACTGGCATTTCCGTGACTTGAATTTATTTCTAGCTCACTACAAACTTTAAGGACAAATTTTAATTTGAATTATTAAGTTAACTCTGTCATTTTCTTTCCTTTCATTATTAAAACAATGCAGCTGGATGAAAATGGAAATTTTTCATAATATATTATCACTAAGTAGTTCATTAAGTCATAGAAATGTGTTATCATTTCAATTATGTACTTATCCTATACATCAATATATGCTATATGCCTAACCCACAGTAATTTTTTTTAAATAAGATGATTGATAATCAGGGTAGGAAGTTTTCAACTTGAAATCATCAACACTTCAGAGATCTGAAGCATCTGACAATTCTCTACATTTTATATCGGTGACATTAATGTTCAATTTATCTGTCAACTAATTTAGCAAGTCAAAAAATAGAAAAGGCATTTCTATTAGAAAGCATCAATGAACTGATAGTTCTAAATTTTTATGAAAATTCATATGTGTAATGATGCCCTCAGTGCACCGTAACATTCTTCCAAACCAGGCGAGAAAACTTGAGTTATGTTCAACGTAGTTTTAATAGCTAATGGGTTTTCTTATCTTGTAATTATCCAGCAATGTGCTCTCGAATAATACATATGATGATGCATTTAACTAGGTTCGCTCTACAGCTATGTAGGGCCCTCATTACCCAAAGAAGTATGGATGAATGATCACTTACTGGGATTAATATTAGTGCATTTATGCATTTTAAAATAAATATCACCTTTAAAGCAGTGACTTCTGCTTCAAATTCTGGGTTTAGAATTATGCTGGTAGCAGGGGTATGATAATAAGAAAAAAATTCACCTTTAATCCCCTCTCCTTTCAAAGGTTCCATTTTTTTAAAATTCAGTGGTGTTATATCTTGAACATCAGAGAACAAAATAATTTGGTTTATGGACTATTTTTCATGCAGCCAGAAATAGTGAAATGTAATTAAAGTTCAATCAATATTCCATTTTGTATTTTGTATCATAAAGCTTTCCCTTTTTACTGTACCCATTTACTCAGCCTATAAATATTCTCAAATTTTATTACCTTAAAAATTCCTTGAATTATTGTTTTTGCTTTTCTCTCAAAAAGAACAATATACCCCTCTCCTTTCCTTAATAGTCAAACTATGTTATTTGAAACTCATATTCTCTCCCTTTATTTGCTTGACCTTCCATTCACTTTTCAATTTATTACTTTATTATACTCTTCCTGCTCACATGTGAATGACTGTATCTAGTGTCCTTTCTTCTAATTTTATTAAACTCTGTGAATTTGACATTGTTGACAGTTCTCTTTGTTGAAATATTTTCTTCCTTTTACTGCTCAGGATGTTCTTACTTAGTTCCCCTCATCCTTTAATTTCCCTTTTCAGTCTTATTTCCTCTCTTAAATACTCTCTTCTAGCAATAGCATTCTCTCTTCCATTTCCATGGTTTTATTTACATCAGTATATACCACACTATCCAAATCTGTACTTCATTGCCAACTTTTCTTAATCCCCAGATCTGAGTTTCAGTGGACAATTAGACATCTTTATCTAAATGTCTCATAAGCACTGAAAGCTCAACATGGTCCAAAGTGGTATTCCCTTAACTTCAATATGCAATTACTCACCAAGTCCTAAAGACTCCACCTCCTGAGTTTCTCTGCATCAATCCTCTGCAATAACCATGACTGCATCTACTTGTTGTCCCTAAGAATCCTCCTTCCTCGGATATAGCATTTTTTCCTAACATCTACCCTTTGAAACTACCTACAAACCATGTTACTTCCCTGTCTTTACCCTTGATTAATAATCAGCTTTCCAGAGGCTAGGAACAGACAAAAAATACCAATGCTTTTTGTTTTTATTTAGCCATATTGTTTTTGGCAATTAGTATGCATAGTGTTCCCTCAGTGAAGTACAAGATCAGTTTGGTAAATAATCTATAATCCAAAAAGGACTATGCAAAATGGTGGAATCAAGGGATAAATTTGGAGCTCAGAGGTTTGGAGCTCTGGTTCAATACTGACTGAGTCCTGGTCATTTTCTGATATTGAGCAAAGATCTGTGGGAGCTCATTTTTTTGCTTTTTATAGTCATTAGCATGCTATTAGAGTTTAAAGAGATAATTCATGAATAGATATTCTATAACAAAAGCTTGTTTGTCTTCACATTGCTTTCAGGATAATATTTAAAACTCCAGATCCAGCAAGCAAGCCCCATCACCATCTTGCCCCAACTTATATATTTAGCCTTGTTTCTTGATGCTTCACATAAATATGCACCTATGTATTAGTCAGCTTTCCATTACTATGACAAAATACTTGAGATTAACAAAAAGAGAATATTATTTCTTGGCTCAGAGTTTCAGTGTATAGTCCCTTGCCCCTATTACTTTGGGTCTTGGGAATACAGTAAGTACATCACAATGAGAGCACATATCGGAGGAGGACTGTTCACTTCATGGAGGCTAGGAAGCCTAGAGAGGAAAGAGGAGACAGTATCCGTTTCGAGGGCACAACTCTAATGATCCAACTTTTTTCCACTAGGCCATGCCTGCCGAAGATTCTACCACCACCCAATAGCTGCACATGCGGGCAATGAAGGCTTTAACTTATGGGTTTTAGGGAGGTATTCCATATCCAAATTACAGCAACCTGCCACACTAAGTCATTCGTGTTTGATCATTGTCATCCTCCCTGTTGTTGATGTGATCAAAATAACTTATAATAACAGCTTAGAAAAGAGGCTCATGGTTTTAGAGGTTCCAATCCATGGTCAGTCCCCTCTATCACTGTGGGCCCAGACTGAGGCAGAACATCCTCACAGAAAAACCTGGTGAAGGAAAGCTGCTCAGCTCATGGCAGTCCAGAAGGAGAGAGGAAAACACGCACATGTGCAAACAGCCAGAAATAATGTATCATCCCCAAGGGAATGAATCCAGTGATCTATTTCCTCCTATTGCTATCATTCAGTAGTGATGCCGGTTTGGTGGAAGTTGGGTTCGTGACCCCAGAGATGAATAATGAAACTGAAGGGCGCTGAGGCAAGCATAGTTAGACAGACTTTATTTTAAGAAAATAATATAAAGCAAAGCATAGGGAAAAGAGCAGACTTCCCCCAGAGTGGGAAGGGGACAGAGCTGAAGAGGCAGTTAGGTTTGCCCTTTTGATAGGATGTTCTGTCTTCAGTTGGTCATCTTCTCCTTTCTCCCAAACCTAGGACATGGGCACCGGTAATTCTGGTTGGGTCCAGCCTTGGGTTTGCACCTCAGGCATCAGTAGAAGGAATGTGGAGCCTTGCTTAGCAGAAGGGAGGATCTGCATCTGGACCCACCTTGCCACACCCTTCTCACTAGAATTGGGGGATGTCAGTTTGATCTTAAAAGAGAAAGAACCAGTTTTGCCTTGATTGACTCAAACATTCTAACTACTCTGACTGCCTAACTTTTCCCCCTGTCTCAGTAGTACATTCAAATTGTGAATCCATAAGATGGAGTAATCCACTCATGAGGTTATAGCTCCTGTGATCTAATCTCTTCACCTCTGAACATTCATGCATTGCCTAACACAAAAACTTTTGGAAAGATACTTCATATCTAGACCATGACAAATGTTTATGGCACAAGCTGGTTCCTCTGTTTGGAATTCTTTCACCTGCTTGTCTGTCCAATCAGCTTAGAAATCACATGCCCTGCATGGGCCTTTCTGGTATAGTGCATATGTACTTCTGTTATGACTTTTGCAAACTTATACCTAGTGATTTGTTAACATGTTTGTTCTATTTTAATTAGCTTCTGAAGAGCTGGATTAGGGCCTTTAATAAAGGCCCTCACATCCTTGGAAGAGGCACCAGGTTGTTATAGAAGTTCTGGTTCTGTTGCTTTAAGTAAAAGGACTCCTCCTGATTAACTACCACTTCCTCTCCTTCCTCAGTTTTAGTTCTTATGTCACATTTCTCATCCCATTTCTAGACCCTTTGGGCTCTTGTCCTAAGACTGTCTGCTGGATGCAGGGTTTAGTGTTTGTTTCATCCCTACATACTATTCATAAATCTTGTTCTCATACATTCTCCTCCCACTAAAGACAAACTTTGCCTATCCTTCAGTCCAAGTTGGAATTTCAAGTCAGTCCCTTTGTATAAGCCCTTGTTTTCCTGGAATGAGGAGTACACAGTACTCAACACTGTTGCTGAGTGCACAGTGCCTAACATGGTGTTTAGAATTTATTGTACTCAAATAATATTTATCTGGTTGAATTACAAAATCCCTGAAGTAAGCTCCAGAGACCGTATTTCCTCTTACTCATGACAGCTATCTGGAAAAGTTGCATCAGATTAGAGGATTTATAATTTCCCCTTTTTGTGTATTATGGAGATAACAGAAGCTCAAGAGCTTATTTTGGTAACTTATCAATAGTGCAAATTGGTGCTTTCAAACTGCTATGCTTGATATGGACCTGAACGCAGCTTGCACTTGGGTATGTGTGTACCTAAAGCCTGAGAGCCTTAACAGCTTAACCCCCAGATCCACCATGCCTGGTACCTAGATATCCTCTCTTTAATCAGTTCCCCACTGGTAAAATAAGGGAAGCAGACATTGAAAAATAAATATTATGCTATCCATCCCCAGGGAGAGTTGTGCTGGATTTATCTCCTGCTTAGATGGTCTGCTCAGAAACTCAGCTACGTTGAATCTACAGCAGACAAGCCGAAGGAGCTTTCTAATTGGGGGACTGAGTTCACATTTCTTGGCTGCCTTTTACACAGTCCTCTGCAATTTTTAGTAAAATAAACCTGAAAAAATAAATAATAAAAAACCCTGAGATTTATCATAGCATGAAATTTTACTGTGTTTCAATTCCCATATTCTAATGCCCACTCTTCACTTAGGTGAACTTGATGACTAATTCTGTTTGTAACAGAGAGTTTTTGAAATAGATGATAATGTCAGTTGCCGAACAGGGCTCGTGAGCTTTAGGAAAGCCTATTGTGTTAGTCAGCTTTTTGTTGCTGTGACACATACCTGACAAAAATAACTTAGGAGGAAAAATTTATTTTGCCTCATAGTTTCAGAGATTTCATTCCAGATGCCTCTGTCTCCATTGCTTTGTGCCTGATTTGAGGCAGAACATCATGGTGGAAGGGGATGGCAAACGGAAAAATGTTCAACTCATGACATCAATGAAAGAGAGAAAGAGAGTAAGTAAGGGAACTGACGCAAGAAATACCCTTCCAGAGCATGCCCCCAGTGACCTACTTCCTCCAACTACTTCCACCTCCTCATGTCCATCATCTCACCATAATTCCCTCAAATTATTAATCCATCAGTACGCTCATCTCCTGTGAGCCCTCGTGATTCAATCACTTTCCAAATGCCTCACATCTGAACTTATCTACCCTAGAGAATAAGCTTTCTACACATGAACCTTTGGGGGACATTCCACATCTAAACCATAATGCCCATTGACACTGATTTTATTTCCTTGCTCAACTTTAGTTTTCAGTAATATTAGGAATCAAAGATGCATAAGAAATGTTCCCCACTCTAGGAACCTGAACTCAAAATGAGAGTTGGAAGTGGTAGGATATGCGCTAAAATAGCTCTAATGCAAATCAGTTATGTTAGGAAACATATAATGAACCAGTAAATATGATACGCATTCTGAGGGAAAACAGCTTCCATCTCAGATTGAGTCTAACCTTCCAGCCTACAGAGATGCTACTTCCTCCAATTAGGTTCACTAATTAGCAAATAGGTTGAGTAGCCTGCTACTCACCAACTCCTTGCCTGAACCCAACCAGTTCTGACTTGGCTGCCATGAACTCCATATGGTTATCTTTGCCTGTAGTGCCATCTGAGTAGAACTACCCCAAGACTGACCTACTGAGTTCAGTATTATTCAGAGTTATAGTATTCCTTCCTCTAGCATGCAGTTTCCCTGTTCTGAAAAGGACCCCATACAGGCTGTGTTCCTGAATCTGTGTTATTTCAAAATTGCTTTTTCTTAATGTTTGGCTACAACATTGTGCCTCCATTCAACACTTGAATTCCTAAATGCACACACTCTCATTTCACACCAATGTCCCCTCCTTTATTCTCTTTAGTTTGTAAGACTGAAGGCTTATTTTGATTTCTTTTTGAAGGACTATTTGTTAACTTGAGTGTTTGGAAAATTTCCAGTTGTTGATAGTCATGTAAAACAGTAAACAATTAGAAACCAATTTAAGATCCTTGAATTGAATGTGTCCATCAAAGTGAGAACAAATATTACTTTAACTGTATAAATTTTAATGGCTTTATTGAGTTAAAATTGACCACAATAAATTGCATATATTTACTATAAAAATTTATAAGTTTTATATACATCATATAACTGTGAAATCATCATTACAATCCAGATTTTCTTTGTGACCTTTTATAAACTTCCTCTACAACTTCCATCCTGCAGCATCCACTGACTTTCTTTCTTTCACTGTGTTACTATGCTGTTTTAATCAGCCTTTTCACCACTTTGACCAAAGACCTGACAATAACAACTTTAGAAGAGGAAATGTTTATTTGGTCCTCATGGTTTCAGAAGTCTTAGTTCATAGACGGCCAACTCCATTGCTCTGGGCTCAAGGTGTGGCAGAACATCATAATGGGAGTGTGGCGAAGGAAAGTGGCTAAGAACATGACCAGCAGGAAACACAGAGAGCTCCACTTACCAGGAACAAAGTATGTACCTCAAAGGCACACCCCTAAAGATTCACCTACTCAAGCTACATCCTACCTGGCTATAGGTACCACCCAGTTAATTCCTATTAGGGAATTAATGTATTGATTAGATCAGAACTCTCCTAACCCAATCATTTCATCTCCAAGCTTTCTTGCATTTTCTCACATGTGCTTTTGTTAAGATATCTCATATCTAAACCATAACATACACATTCCCTAAAATTTTCCTTAAATAGAATCATACAGTATGTAATATATTATTTTCCTATTTCATATTTGATTTACTCTATGAAGTTTATTATTAGTTGGCATGCATCTGATTATATATATGTTCAGGTTGATAACATACTATGGCCCCATTTATGGATCATCCATCTGTGAACAAGATGGCATCCATTTAGAATCTTGTAATTCTTTTAGAATTTCTCTAATCTGAATATAAAATTATTATATAGCATAAGTCTGGAGTCCATCCTGAAGGTCACCTGTAATAAGATAGTAGTAGCATGCCTTTAGTGACCACCCCCATGGCATAGTTTGCTGTGCTTATTTCATTGTATCAGCAATCTGAAGTCTGTCCTGTTTTGTTTAGTGCCTCTATTGTAGTAGAGGCTAGTTAAACCACTGTATGTTTTATACCTGGCTATATCATATTTGAGGTGGAACCAGAATGTAAATTAGCTAAGATAGATTCCAGAAGAATGCAAATTGTGTGTGTGTGTGTGTGTGTGTGTGTGTAGAACACTGAAAATATGGAAATTTGAAGCACTTGAACTCTCTTTTCTCACAATGTCCAAATTATTGTCCTCCATAATTTTACTTTGTAATTTACTTTCTAAAATTAACAGCTCATTTTATAAGTATTCATAGTGTGCAGCTCACTTCCTTTATCTATTACATTATAGTTATCTAAATAGATGTTTTAGTGCTTCTTTTTATTTTTTTTAATTTGAAAATAAGGAAGAACATTATGTGTTTACTGAGATAGAAAATTTTGTTTGTATTTAATAGGGTTTCTTGGCTATGCTTTTGAAATCAAATAGCAGTCTAAAATCAGCAGAGTTATTCTCTTAGAAATCTTCTTTCTTGGAGAGTCAAAGGTTATATTAGGCCATGAATCAGTCTGGGAGATAGAGGTAAAGGGACTCGTTTATAGGACATGTTCACCTTTAACCAACCCTCTATGGCTCAATTGAAATGGAGAGATAAATAGAGTAGATAACAGAAACTGACCAAATAAATTCTCAGAGATGAGAATCCCAAATTATAGGTCATATTTTATGGCACAGTTGGGATTCTTGGCCTATGGCAAAATAAAATTTGAAAGTTATAGCGATAACTTAGAGAGAGAGAGAGAGAAAGCATGAGCAAGCATGAGAGAGAGATCAAGCTGTTATTAATGTGGGGATTGGGAGATAGTTTTCTCAAAATATAAACATAACTAACTGGTTCCTCTTTGTTCTTTTATCACATTTCCATATAGTCTTGACATCATGTACTAAAAATCATTTGACAAGTGCCTTCTTTGTAGAGAATTCTATGATATGTAGAGAACTGGTAGTAGTAGTAGTAGTAATAATAATAATAATAATAATAATAATAATAACTAGTGGTATAAGTCTCTCAAAAAACAGGAAAAATAAACAATCATGTAAAATTTTGGAATGATTATCTTCATTGCAAGGGACTCATAATTGAAGTTTTCTATGAAATTCAAAAGGTACAGTGAATCTGAGTAGAGAAACTGGGCCAATCAATAAGAAAAAAATATTTTTTAAAAAAGGAAATGTAGGCTTTAGCACTTTTAAGGGTCTTTCTAGGAGAAGATTATAGGACTTTAATTTTAGGATATCTTTGAAATTCATAGGCTGTACATTATTATTCATTTACTTCATCATATTGAAGAATGAAGAGGCATGGATAAACAATCCAATGTTACCATTTGGTAACCCTGATATTTTGGAATTTTTTTTTATTTGTTCAACATAGTCTTACATATTGGAGGGACTCATTGTTACACATTCATGAATATATGGATATTGACAAAATAAATTAAGGTTGATGCTAGTTCATGGTCTCCCCGCTTTGATTACTCCCTGTTCCCATGTTTCACCTACTTTACCCACATGTTAGTTGGGCTTCTCATGGAAGTTGAATTTTGGAAATTTTTAAGGTAATCATTAAAAATTATATGACTTTGCATTGTAGACATCACAAACATGATAATAATGGTAATATTCCAACCACTGAATCCATTCAGGATTATTTCCTTGAGTTTTCCAGTCTTTGCTGCTGCTTTATAGTGGGTAACTCAGTTTTCTCTCTGTAAGATGTGAATAGGTGTTGAAGGAGAGAGAGAAGTCACTAGGGAGAGGAGAAGGCTATGGATAGAAAAGAGAGAATGGGAAATAAATAGGAGCACACATAGTGCATCTGGTTATATTCCTGAATCACAGATCAGTCCCTATTAGATTCTCAGTCAGGATCCATGTTCTCTTCAGTCATGTGTCCCCCAAATCTAATCAATAGCAAGTTCTTCAATTTGTTCAATAAATGAATGAATAAACATAAATGTGAACATAAATGACTTATGTATATTGCAAGTGCTTCTAGAAAAATAGTACCCTTCTTCTAGGGGGAAGAAACCAGAAAAAAGGTTCACAACAAATAATATTTACATTTTCCATGCAGGGTCTATATAAAAAAGCAGATATCAGTTAATATAGAGTATAATATCAAATTTTAAAATACTTCATTGAGGTAGGATTGATTTATAAAAAAGCTGTGCATGCTTAATATATACATCTTGATGAGTTCAAGGATAAGTATACACCTATGAAACCATCGTCACTATCATATAACACCATCACTAAACATATCCATCACCTCCCAAAGTTTTTTCCTGCCCTTTTATTATTTTTTATTGTTTTGCTTTAGGTCTTTGTAAAGAATACTTAACATAAGATCCACCTTTCAGCAATTTTAAGTGTACATTATTGGTAAATGCAGACACTATGTTGTACAGTAGATGTCCAGACCTTATTTATCTTATATAACTTCAACTTGGTATCCTTTAATCATCATCTTATAATTTTCCCCTGCCTTCAGTCCAATGCAACTACTGTTCTTTTTTGCTTCTGTGAATTTGACTGCTTTAGATTTCATATGTGAAATCTTACAGTATTTGTCTGTGTCTGACTTATTTCTCTTAACCTAATGCCTTCCCAGGCCATCTGTGTTGTCACAAAGATTTTCTGTTTCTTTTCTGAAGGCTGGATAGCTTTCCATTGTTCACATATTCCAGTCTCTTTATCTATTCATCCATTGGTAGGCCTCTGTGTTGTTTCCATAGTTTGTTTGTGAAACAGGGATTGCAACTATCTCTTTGCCATAATGATTTCAAGTCCTCTGGCTATGTGCCCAGATATAGGATTGCTGTATCATATAGAAGTTCTATTTTTAATTTTTTAAGGAGCTCCCTACTATTTTCCATGATGGTTGCACCAATTTATATTCCCACCAATGATGTGGGAGAGCCCACCTGACTTGATTACCTCTTAAGGTCCAAACTTTCAACACTATTCTATTAGAGATTACATTTCCAACACATGAATTTGGTAGAGGGGGTACATTCAAGCCAAAACAGGAATATTAGCAGCAATAACATATAGAATCAAAATGCATTATGTCTGAAATATAATAAATGTTTATTTTCCATATAACTGTCCATAATAAGTATTTCTAATTGGTAGAAAGTTTAAGGACTTAAATCCTTAACTTTTGCCCACCCTCCTTTTCTCTATTTCCAGGAACTTTGTTAACTGTATCCAGGTACAGGATGGGAGAAAGAGGTAGAGACAGCACACTTGATTCCCAAACGCCTTGGCCACACATATTCCACTGACTAAAATACATATAGTTTATCTGTGTCCTAATGAAGAAGAAAAAGATTTCTGTGAACTGTTAGCAGGAAATCTCTGCCATAGTCAGTGTACTATAACTGTTTTTATTCTTTATAGGAATAGTTACTATGACTCTTCTTTTCCTCAAAACAGCAAGATACTGAATATGTGAGTAAAAAAAGTATAGCCAATGAAGTAGAATTCATCATTAATTCTCTTTCCTATCTACTAGATTTAACTTTTCTCATTAATTAATTTCATTTGTTTCCCAGGCACAGGAAATACTACAGTGGAAAGGCTTTCAGAAACTATCTCTATGGTTTAGGGAGACTTGCCCTGGGCACAAATGCAGGTGACTGAATGGAAGATCTTTACATTTTCTAATCATCTTCCCTAGGATGTTAGAAGTAGGAAGTTTTAATTAAATGGTGGGACAAATATTTACAACTTATTTTTAAAGTCCCAGATTTAAATTTGAAAGCAGTTATTTTTAGTGTAATTCTGAAATAAGTGTTGGTTAGGAAAAAAAATTATGACAGATATCAATGTACGTCATAGTTTCTGAACCTCTACTACCAAAAAAACTCAAACAAAAATAAAAGCAAAAAACAAACAAAGTTGGTAGTTGGATAGCTTAGTCTTTGCGGAAGGTTTGCCTCAATGGTGCTTTCTCTTTGATTTTAAATCCAAAGATCCTTCTGGTTTTTATGCAGGCCATGATGGGCCAATGTTTAAAAAAACAGCATTTATATTTTTAAATCGACGACAGAATAGCTTCCTTTGAAGAAATGCAGTTGCTCACATAAGTTCTTTTTGTTGATGCCTTTTCAGTTGTGTTGAAAACTTCATGTACGAAGCCAGATGCATGCCACTCATGATATTCCCATTCATTGAGGAGAAAGTCATTTGAATTCAACAAATATTTATTGAAATCTACTGTCCACCAGGTTGTATCCCAGAAGCATGAATATGCTGAAAGATGAATAATGTAAGATTCAGAGCATCTGAAGCTTCATATTTTGTTTTGACCAAAAGAATAGGCACTCAGCACACTGGTGGTTCAAGAGTTAGTGCAGCAGCACAAACAACCCAGAGAATGCGGAGCGGCGTCCTGAAGGAGTAAGGCCTCTAAAGGGCCTTGAAAACATGATTTTGATGAGTAGGAGTCAAGGAATGTGTATTCCATAAAGAAAGACCCTGCAGGCAGAAGCGGGAGGGAAGGTGGGGGGTCCGTTCATATGCAGGAAAAGCACGTCCAGTACAGCTCTAGGAGCACAGGATATGTGGAAGTAGACAGTGGGAGATGAGATGGATGAGATGACTTTGACCATCTTCTTGAGAGACTAATTATGTAAGGGGTCCATGTGAGCTACTCTTTCAATTTCCATTCTGATTTTATTCATAAAATTCTAATGTCTTGGGCTGGAGCGGTGGCTCCGTGGTTATGGTGCTTGCCTGGCATGCACCAGTACACGAGTTTAAACCCCAGCACCAAGTACACACCCGAGTGTCTGAGCAACGAAAGCCACATGAAAAACTAAATAAAATTGATTCGCTCTCTCTCTCTTTCTTAGTGTCCCTCTCTCTTTAAAAAATAAATTTCTAATGTCTTTTGTGTAAATCTCTTAAGTTATTAAAGCACCATAAATTTAAGTTTAAGAAAAATTATAAAATGAAGAAAACTATACAAAATAAGATAAAAATCATCTTAATATAACTAATTTGAGTTAACTCTTCTTCATGAATAAGACATTATATAGTACTAGAATGATGTTTTATTCATAATTTTGATCCTAATTTTTTACATATTTATCCCAAGCATTTTTCCATGTCATGAAGACCTTTCAAAAGTATCATTTTTAAGAGTTTATAGCATTCCATTTCATACATGTGCCATAATTTATTTAATCACTCCGTTGTTTTTCAGTTAGATCACTTGTACCATAACAGCTTAATACTGGGGCATTATAGATAAAACTAGACTCTAAATGTTTCGTATTGTTGATCTGTGCTCTAATACCACTAGAATTCTACAGGAGAAAACTTCCATCGAAGCCTCTTTACAGTGTAGAACCTGCCCCTGAGCAGAAGCAGGATAGATTCCTGTTAAACACATGTACTGCCTCATAAAAGTACAAGTAGCTTGTCACAGCTCTGTTCTTACAGGAGTGATTTTTCCTTTTGGTCCCTTCATGTCATTTCTCCTATCACTATGTAAACCTAATAAGAGAAAGAAAGAAGGCTGTGTTTGTGTGTGAATAATAAAATGAAGATGAGATGCAAAATAGATAAAGTAACTTAGCAGTTAGTAACCAAACAACTCTCAGCTGCCTGCCCGCTGCTATTACTTTTTATTTTATCAGAAAAGCACAAAAATGTGAACGAAAGGTTTTTTGTTCCTTTGTAAGATATACTACCCAAAGTACAGAATTAGGCTGAATCTGTTAGATCAAACACTCAGAATTGAAACACTTTGATCTAGCGTTTGAGATTGGCTTCACAGTGAAATTGGATTGTACAACTGATCTGATTGATCATGAAGAAATAGGCTGTTAAAGTGAACACAAAATATAATTAGTCTGGAAAGTGTTTGATTAAGTGACCTCATATTGACAGGACCAGACAGTTGCTATCAGTCTGTGTGGTTAAGAGGTTTTAGAGCACCATTAAAGAGCAAACCTGTCTTTAAGAAACCTATAGGCTGTTTCACTTAATTGTAATTGGAAAGAGTTATTGGTTTGCTCAACTGCTCTCTTTTTGCTATTTTTTCCCCTTCAATTATCTATGTGGGAGAGATGCAATGTTTTGTTACTTACTGAAAACCCCGTATCAAGTTAATGGATGTTTCAGCAGAGATAGAAGTGGTTGTTGTAATAAAATGGTCTGAATGTAGACAGACTGTCAGGTGTATGACATTGCTCAAAGCCAATAGAAACCATTCATCAGTACATTTCATGATTACGGCCCACTTAACAGCTCTATTCAACAACTTCTTATTTAGACATATGGAAACTGGAGTATTACATTTCTTTTTTTTTTTTTTATTGGCATCCATGAGCCCATTTCACTCAAAGCAGTATTTCTTGTGATTCAGGTTTGTCAGTTAGTTTGCAAATAAACACCGAAGAGCTATTTTGGCTGTCATCTTAACATTCCTGGTATGTCAGTTAAAGTTCTTTTTCCTGAATAACCAGTAAGTGAACACATCAAATGCATAAAGCTTTTTGCAGCACTATATTAATAATTAGAAAGCTTGTAGTATGTTATTACATAAAAACACTCCAACCCTCTTATTCCTGCAGGACAGTTTGAAAAAAAAAATCAGCTTCTTTCTTCTCCTGGAAATAATCTTGAAGTAGATCAAGTAGACAGTCTAATCTTTGCTATTAGAAAGTGGCTCTGGAAAGCAATAGACATTAAAACTCTCCGGGTTTTACCCTGATTGAGAGCAGTGTAGTTATTATTGTAGAGCTAGTAGATGCTTCATATTCCTACACTCTCGTGGGCCTGCCAATCATATCCTCTAATATTATAAAAGGCTGCATGCAAAAATGGACACTTGATCACAATATAATAAACGAATAAGCATTTTAAGTTATTTGTCAGTATTTGTAGAAATCAAGCTGGAAGTTTCTGTTCAGTCATATTTTACTCCAGGGCTCTTACTTTTATTGAACTGGTCAGAATTTCAAAGTGAGGTAAAGTCTCTTTCATGAATTCACATATTTCTTCATCTCTAGGCCTTACAATATCTTTTTCTGTGTTATTTATATTCATGGTATATTATAAAACTATGAACTCTGAAACGTATTCCCTTAGTGTTTATTACTTCTTTTTTATATGATAGGCATTTGATAGATATTTGTTAAATAAATGAATGAATAAAATTGTGCTAAGTCTATACTTTGGCTTTGTTGTGAAGAGTATAGAAGTTGCAAAGATTTTTTGAGATGTTTTAGGAATTTCCAGAATCCCTTTTTCTTATGTTTTTATTAGTGCATTATAGTTATACATAGTATTGGGGTTCATTTAGAAATAATCATACATGCATCAAATATAATTTGCTCCACTTCAGTCTCCAGTGCTTCCTCTTTCACTCCCCTTCTCCCTCCTCCTATTCCTCTTCCTGTCCTCTATTTGTCTTCCTTCTATTTTACTTATGGTTTTTTTAAACTTGTGCTTTATAGATATACATAAAGGTGAAATTCACTGTGTTATATTTATATATCTGCATAGCATAATTTAGTTAATTTCATTCTGTAGCTCCATTTCCAGTCCCTCTTTCCTCCCCTTCTGCTCCCTTTGTCTGCTCCACCAATCTTTCTTCTATTTTTATGGGGTCCTACTACTTTTTTCTCCTTATTTTGCTAGAGCTTTCACGTATGAGAGAAAACATTCAACCCTTGACTTTCCTAGTCGAGCTTATTTCACTTACCATGATGTTCTCAAATTCTATCCATTTACCAGCAATGTGATGATTTCATTCTTCTTTACGGCTGAGTAAAACTTTCTTGAGTATATATACCACATTTATTTTATCCATTCTTCGTTGATGGGCACCTGTGCTGGTTCCATAACTTGGCTCTTATGAATTGTGCGGCCATAAGCATTGATGTGGCTCTATCGCTATTGTATGTTGATTTTAATTCTTTCAGATAAATACCAAGGAGTGCAATAGCTAAGTTATATGGTGGTTCCATTCCTAACTGTTTGAGAAGTCTCCATTTACTTTCCAAAATGGTTGTACTAATTTTCAGTACTATCAACCATGTATGAGTGTACCTTTTCTTCCCATGCCCTCACCAGTGTTTAACCCTCCAACATATAGGTGCAGGCACCAATTTCCTTATCAAGACCCCTAAAGCTCAAGAAATAAAACCAAGAATCATTAAGTGTAATGACATCAAATTAAAAAGCATCTGCATAAGAAAGGAAATAATTAAGAACCTGAATATACAGCCTACAGAATTGAACTTTGTCAGCCACTGTGCTACAATATCCAGAATGGTTACACTATCCAGCCACTGGTTAATATCCAGAATGTGTAAAGAACTTAGAAAAAAACAATAAAAACCTAATAATCAATAAATGGTAAAAAGAAATAAGCAGACACTCTCAAAAGAAGAAATACAAATTGTCAATGAATATGTATATATAAATGTTCAACAACTCTAGCAACCAGAGAAATGCAAATCAAAATTATATTGAGATTTTATCTTACTCCATAATTCTTTTTTATTAAATGTTTTGTTGAACTTGTTGTTCATATACCAGAGGGAGTTTCATTTCTATGTTAAACCAGAAATATCTGTTCTTAAATATACATTGAGGCAATTGGAAATATCCCCGTGGCATTGTTGGCAGCCCTCTCTCCTCTCCTGTCATCTCGTTAGTTAGACTTGTGATATTTCCGATGCTCTGCTAATAATCACTCTAATTCTTCTTCCTTTTTGACTCTGCATAGTTTCTCCCAAGGAACATCTTTGTTTCTTTATAGTTTCATTCAGTCCAGTCCAATTTTAGTAGCATCTCTCAATATCAGTTTTCATTAGGTTTCGTTTAGGATTCTTCCAGTCTTGGTATTTGTTTTTCATATTTGAAAAGGAATCATTTATTAGAACCAATGAAAGAGTATGAAAAGAGGGAAAAGAGGAGGGTGGAAGAGAGGGAGAGAATAAGGTAGGTCTGAATAGGATGTCAGTTGTGGAAACACACAGATGACTACTTTTAAACATTTACATTTAAAACATATGTATTGATCACTTATCATTTTTTAACAAGTAATAAGCAGACATACTTGGCTGAAATAAAACTAAGAAACTCAACTAAAACTGCCCCACAAACCAGAGTCTGTAAAGGAAAATTCAATGCCTTATTTCCATTCAGAAATCTGGCTACGAAGTGTGACTTTGCTACTCAGGATGGTGCAATGATGGAGGAAAACCCTGCCTCTTGAATCTCTTAGATCCCATCCTATGGGAAGTGGTGGGTGGCCAGCAGGCCATGGGTGAGTCAACTCCTAGCTTCTTGGCAAGATATCAGGCTGTGCTCTCTCCATCCTCTAGGACTCCAGTGAACCCTCCAGTTCACACAAACAGCGTGAACAAAGTCCACAAAACACAGAGAACTGGACTGTGACTGCAAGGAGCCAGGACCTTGTGCTTTTTCATGGGTTACCCATTTAGGACTTAGGAGGTGAAAACGGGGAAGAAGAGCTGGCTGAGCCCCTTAACTGAGATGGAAACAAGGCTCTTGAGTCCATACCTGGGCAAACAGAAATGACTTCCAAGGTTTTCTCAAAACAGAGGGAAGGTCAAGGTCAGGTTCAGACTCTGGACATTAAGAGATGACAAATACTAAATACTGTGAATTGGATGAAGTTTTAAATATCAATGCCCAATTCTGAGTGTTACGCAAATTTCTGAAAACAAAGTAGCTCCAATGTAGCTCTTTTTGGTGGGGGCTGAGAGGCTAGTTATGTTTTGGTGGGGGCTGAGGGGGTGGTTATATTTTTGAACCATCTGGCTTCTATGAGGAGGTGAAAGCTTAGCAGCATTAAGGTGTGCAGTGACCTAGCAATACTGGGATCATTTGGGAAGAATGAAAAATAAAATAAGTAAAAGTCGGAGACCTCCTGAGACAGTTTGTTGGTTCTAAATCCATGGGCAATGGAACCTTAATTCCCAACCTGCAAAGAAAGACAAGCAATAGCATCCCTCCCTCATGATTCCTTAATCCAAAGCTCTTGGGTTCAAAATAGCCTGTTTGTGAATACAAGACGCAGGAGATACTTGTGCCTTCCCCATAACATCCTAAGTATGTCTGGACTGTTAATACTCGAACATTCACAAAAACACTATCAACATCTGAACTAGCAGCTTTGATGGGGGGGGGTGGCAGAGAATTTGCCAAGGTCATTAAGTAGTTCCAAACTTGGAGATGGTTCAGTGAGGACTATAACCTATGCCAGGCTTAAATTTTGGCACAAGGAATCCTCCATACAGGACCCTTAAGTATTCTATTAACTTTGATTTACAGTGCCTCACAAGACCCCTGTGAGGTAGGTCAATATTATTACCCCCATTGGACAGGTAGGGAACTGAGGCATTGAAAGGAGTGACTTGCCCAAGGTCAGCTGGTATGAAATTAGTTGAAGAGGTTGGCACACATAGTTAGCATCCACTCAGTTCATCTCCTGCTTCCTAGAGCAATTTGCTTCTCGGGTACACTTGGGAGCAAAAGGAAGTTGGTACATGCACCTCACTCTGCAAATAAGATGAGCTCAGTGAACCCACAAGTATTATCTAAGGGTTTATTATTTAACTAGTATGTGAGGAACCTAGGAGAAACTATCTGCTTCTGAAAATTATGTGTTAGTCGATGTTTTGAGAATAAAATTACATTTTAAACACTACAGACATGAATTTCTTTGTTAAAAAAAAAGTCACTTAAGAGGTAGAACTTAGTCTCACTGATTCCCCAAAGTTTTGTACTGAGTAACCCAAATTCTGAAAATCCAGAAAGAAACAAGACACTCTTATCTAGGAACAGGGAGAACCTTGCCCCACTAGTTTTTGTTTTTGTTTTTGTTATTTTTTTGTGTGTATAGCTTTTGTTCCCCAAAGCTTCTGTCTTTTTCTTTACCATTTAGACATTATAGTTAAGTAAATCACTCTCTCGTCATACATGATGTCTCTAGAATGATGTCTGTGAGTGGTTTTTAAAAAATATGTTTGTGTATCTTAAAGAAAAGAGACAGACATGTGATTAAAGGATATGAAACAACATGGAAAGACTTGCACTAGAAAGCAGTAGTCTGCTGACTCGCTGCCTGCTTACTTCCTGGCAACCTTTCTTAAAAGGAGTTCCTCTCTGAAGTTGAAACCAGAAAATGACCTGAGGGACTATTTTCTCATATCCCAAAGATGGTGTGTGATTAGCACCACACCAGATTCACAGGAGAGAAATCAGTTTGTGACTTACACTGGATACCTTAGGGCTTAATTTTCTCTTGGAACCAGGAGACACACAGCTAGGAGGAACCACTTTTAATTCTTTTAATATGTTTATACTATGCTATGTTTAAGTGGTCAACTTTATACGTTATCAGTAGACTGCTGGCTAAGGCAAATGGGATTTACATCCTTATACTCTCACCCTTCCATACTCCCTTTATTCCAATGTAGTCATGTCACTAGTTTTGTTTCCTCTGCTGATTACCCTCTACAATGTGTATATGCAACATATATATTAATTGTTATATATATGCATGTGTATACAAAACATTTCTCCCTTCAGTTTTCATTTTATCAACTATAGAGGGTCTTTTTTCCTGCTATATAAGATAAAGGTATTGGTTCCGCTGCTTTACTCCATCTTCCAATTTCTGTCTTCTTCATTCACCCAACTTCTCTCACATTCGTGTTCCAACTTCCGTCTTCCAACTTTCTATATTGCCAAGGTTGATACTTAAATTCTATTCAGTGACAACAGTTAAACATCTCATACTCTCATGATTGCATTTAAAATTTAAAAACCCATAATGTTTATACCTTTATAGTCAGGTAAATGTTATCTGCTAGAGAGACAGGTAGTATACAAATAGCAGGTCTTTTCTTTCTAACATTTTGTTAACTCTGAGGTTTCTAATTGACAATCATTTTTTGTACTCTTTGTCATAGATTCATTATTTAAAATCAGCTCTCCATCATATCTTCCAGTCTATGAACTCTTGTAAATCAGTCTACATTGAGTCAGGGAGATGCAGCTACTGTATCACAAGAATAAGAAGACTCCTCTAGAAATTAGACCTTGTGTATAGTTGTGGGAGGCGTTGGGAGAGAGAAGGTCTTCACAGCAGGGGATTTGAGAACCATTCACTAATCACTTTGGACTCCTACAGCAGAACCAGTGGAGAAGCCAAAGCTTTATAGGAACCTCTAACACTGAACACCGTAAATTCTCAAGTATAATGACTTCTGCGTAACTTAACTCTGGTGAATCTCAGAATTTTCTCATTGTTCAACTCTTAACACAGACCCATACACAGGGAAAGGAATTCCAGGAAGTGTAGTCCCTAGCCTTAGAACTAGAAAGTTGTTACTAATAACATTTCCTCTACAGTTTTTTTACCCCATAAAATTCTCTGTGAGCAGATGTATGACACAATCTGTCATGTATTTTCAAGGATTATCTGGCTGATGTGGATTTAGAATGCACTCTGGGGGTTAAAGAAAAAGGAGCCAAAGAGACTCGCGTGGTTGTTACATTAACTCGGTGAGAGACGACAGTGACAGGAACTGGAGTTCAAAGTATGAAGGTGGTCACAAACAATTATTAGATTCTGGGTTATTTGGAAGATTTTGCAGATAGGATTTGTAATAGATTTGATAAGGCTGTGAAAGAGAGAAATGAAGAATCTAAGGATTTTTTGTCAAAGTAACTGGATGCTGTTGCCATTTTTGAAATGGGGAAAACTTCAGGAAAAATTTTACACCTAAGCAGAAATGCTGAGTGAGAAATTGAATATATAGATCAGGACTAGAGGAAAGGTATAGGGTGAAAATATAAATGAGAGGGTATTATTTTCCCAAAGTTGTTATAATAACATAACACAAACTGAAGAAAAAATGAATTTATTGTCTCAAGGTTCTTGGGCTGGAGTGATGGCTCAGCACTTGCTTTCCGTGCCTGAGGACCCGGGTTCAAACCCCAATACCACTTACACAACTAAGTTTCAAAGAACAAAGACCAGATGAAAAAATAAATAAAACAGATGCTTTCTCTCTCACTCTTACTCCCTCCATGTCTCTCTTTAAAACAAACAAGCAAACAAAAATCAAAATTCTGGATTCTAGAAGTCCAAAATTAAAGTGCCAGTAGAGACAAGCTCGCTTTGAAAACTCTTTAAAAAAGAGAAAAAGAAAAAGAAAAAATCTTTCCTTGCCTCTTTTAGCTTCTTGTGGCCCCAGCATTTTCTGATTTATAGTCAGATACCTTCAATCTCTGCCTGTTCCTTCACATGGCTTTCTCACTGTATCTCTCTGTGTTCTTTTTTTTTCACCCTCAAATTTATTATTATTTTTAATTAAAAGATAAAGTTGCATATATTTATCATATGCAGCAGGATATTATAAAAGATGAGAACATTTTATTTTTATTGGTCTTTTTTAGGTTTATATGATATAAGATTATACAATTACATAATTATAAAAGCATAATTAATTCAGTTTCCAGTTTTTCCCTTCCCCTCCCTTCCTCCCACTCTCTGTTTTTTAATACATGGCAATAGAATGTACATTGACATATATATAAAAGCTTGGAGTGTACCTTGTTTTAACTCAGTTCCCAGTATTTCCCTACCCCAGTATTTCCTCCAACCCCATTTCTTTTAGATATGTTTGACAATAGGATAAACACTGACATTTTATAAAAGCATGCGGTACAACTTACTCTAATTCAGTCCCCAGTATTTCCCCTCCCCTGTTCTCTTCCCTCTGCTCTACTGATCTGTTATTTACAAATAGTTTTTTTAAATTTGTTGACTTGTTGATATACATGTTGATGAGATTCATGGTCATATGTGAACATGAGAAAGTTAAGTCTGATTCATTCAACGAACTTTCCCTCTCATTACTTCTTACTCCATTTCCTTCCCCTTCATCTATTCCTTTGTTCTTTTCCTTATTTTGGATTAGCTTCTACGTATCAGAAAAACCATTTGACCTTTGGGTTTTTTTTTTTTTTTTGAGACTGGCTTATTTCACTTAGTGTGATAAGGGATATGTACATTTTGTAATGGTAAAATCTAGTGACTTAACATATACTACCTCATATCATTATCATTTTTGTGGTGAGAACATTTAATATCTATTTTCTTACATTTCTGAAGAAAAAAGTTTCATTAGCTATAGTCACTGTGCTGTACAGTAGATCTCTAGAAATAATTCTTCTTCTTAACTGTAATTTTGTATCATTAAACAATTCCTCCCTAACCCTTTGACTCTCCAACTGCCCTACTCTCTGGTTAACTACCATTCTATTGGCTATTTCTATGAGATCAGACTTTTTAGATTGTTGTAAATATGAAATTATGTAGTATACAGGTTGAGGATCCTTAATCAGAAAATCTGGATTCCAAAACCTGAAACTTTGTGAGTGCTGCCATGATGCCACACATGGCAGATTCTACACCTGTACCCTGTGTTGGGGCACAATCCAAAGTGGTAGGATTGTTAAATCATGTGGTGATTCCAGTTTTAGTTTTTTGAGAAACCCCCCATCCTATTTCACATAATAGCAATAGTAATTGACATGCCCATCTACAGTGTATAATGTTGACTGTTCCCTACATCTTTGACACTTGTTATCTTTGGTCTTTTTGATTATGACCATTTTGATATAATATCTCATTGTGGGATATTTTTGGCAATTTTAAATTTAAAAGAAAACTTTTATTGGTAAATTATAATTACATATAGCATCAGGATTCATTGTGACATATTCAAACATGCATATAACATAATTTGGTAAATTACCTTGCCCACCATTTCCCTTTTCTCTCACTTTCTCCATCCTCCTGGTCCCCTTCCTCTACTCTAGTGGTTTACCTTCTTTTTTCATGAGACCACACAACCTCTTTTTCTTTTTTCTCTCTTGCTTCCACATATGAGAGAAAACACATAATACTCTACTGAATCTGACTTATTTTCCTTAATATAATGCTCCCAAGTGTACTACATTTCCTGCAAATGACCTAATTTTTTATGGCTGCACAATATTCTTTTGTATATAACTATCACAATTTCTTTATCCATTCATCTGTTGAGAGATGAATAGGTTAGTTCCTTTATTTGGCTATAAACATAGGTAAACATGTATCCCTACAGTTTGGTGACTTTTATTCTTAAGAATAAATACCTAAGAGTGGTATAACTGGGCCATATAATGTTTCCATTCCTAGCGAACCTCCATACATTTCCACAGTGGTTGTATTAATTTACAATTCTGCCAACTGTGTATAAGTGTTTCTGTGGTTTTGATATGTGTTTCCCAGATTCTTTGCAATAATGAACATTTTTAAATGTATTTCTATGTCATTTGTATGTCTTTTTTTGGAAAAGTATCTATCCAGGTCTTTGTGCATTTTAAAACTGAGTAGCTTTCTTGCTATTGAGAAGTTTTGAGTTCCTTATGTATTTTGGATATCAACCCTTACCAAATGTACAGTTTGAAAGTATCTTCTGCCATTCCCTAGATTAATCTGCACTCTGTTTATTGTTTCCTTACCTCTGTAAAAGCTTTTTTGTTTGATTTAATTCCATTTGTCTATGTTTGCTTCTGCTTCCTGGGCTTTTGAGGTAATATTCAAAATTTCATCACCCAGACCAATGTCAAGGAGATTTACTTTCATATTTTCTCCGAGTGGTTTCACAGTTTAGAAGTTATTTGTATTAAGTCATTAACCCATGCGAAGTTGATATTTGTATGAAATATGAGATGAGTGTCTGATTTCATTTTATGTATTTGATATTCAGTTTTACTAACACCATTTATTGAAGAGACTACCTTTTCTCATGTGTATTTTTGGCAACATTTTCGAAAATGAATTTATTTCTGGGCTCGTTATCATTCTGTTGCATTGATTTTTATGAGTCTGTTTTTATGCCATTACTATGTTATTTTAGTTAGGGTAGCTTAGCAGTGTATTTTGAAGGGTGGTTGTGTGATACCTCCTCCACCTTGGTTCTTTGTTTAGTTTTGTGTTTTGTTTTTTGTGGTTTTGTTGTTGTTTATTTTGGTTTTGTTGTTGTTGTTGTTGTTCTTGTTTGTACTAGGGATTGAACCCAAGGCCACTTAGCCACTGAGCCATTTCCCCAGCCCTTCTTATTTTTTATTTTGAGGATCTTGCTAAGTTGCTTAGGGCCTTATTAACTTGCTAAGGCTGGTTTTGAATTTATAATCCTCCTGCCTCAGCCTCCCTAGCTGGGATTATAGGTAAAATGACCACACCCGGCTCCAGTTTGGCTCTTTTTGCTCAAAATTGCATCAGCTATTCAGTGATTTTATGGTTCAATTTAAATTTTAAGATTATTTTATGATGTGTCTGCCCTCTTTTCTTATAAAGCCACCAGTCCTTGGATTTAATGCCCATCCTAAATCCAGGATGATTTTATCTTGAGATTCTTACCTAATTTAGCTTCAAAGATTATATTTCTAAAATCACATTCTGAGATTCCTACAAGATAAGATATTTTAGGAGACACTATTCTACTCACTACATGTAGTTTTCAGTATTTTGGTTGCATTTGGTTATTTAAAATCCTAGTACAAGGGGAAATTATTAAGAATTTAGCAGATTAAAAATAAGTTGTTACAATAGGTGTGATAAAGACAAAATACAGGGAAAATATGAGGGTAAGTATAAAAAAAACTTTGAGTAATAGGAAATCTAACATAGCTTCTGGAGTCAAGAAAATCTTCTCCAGGGAAAGTAATATTAGTATGATACACAGACAGATGAGAAATTGTTACCTAACCAGGAGAGGGGCTTAGGGAGAGAGAAGATTGTGGGCAATAAGGACAGTACATGCAAAGATCCTGAGGAGAAAAAAGAATGATTGAATAAGACACGGAGAAAGAAAAAAATCAGATTGTCCCTCCAGTTTTTCCCCACAAGCAAGTGGAATATGAACTTGGCCAACCTGATGTCAGTGTAGGACATATGAGAGGGACCTAAAAACTAAATTGAAGATGAGCAATTGAGACATTATGCTTCTTTATCCTTATTTTTACCATTTTCCTTATTAGAATGTTTACAGTTTTTTCTTAGATAATGTAAAAAAACCTTACAACATCTAGAATTGGGGGTTGAATTTGCAAATATCAAATGCCTACTGTAAGCCAGGTACTACTTGTCCTGTGATATGTGTATGTAACAGCCAACTGGCAAGAGTGCTGTCCCTGATTCAAAACCAGAAAACTCAGACATTCAGTATCATATTCAAAGTTACAGGACTAGTAAGCTAGAGAGCTGGCATTCAGTCACATTAGGGTTAGCACCGAGATAATCCAACTCATAGAGTGTTTCCGCTTAGCCAAGTGCTGGCCTCTAGAGGCAGCACTCTGTAGGCAGAGAGAACTGGGCTGAGTTGGAGTTCTGGTCTGTCCTGTAGCCTTAGGCAATGCATTTGCTGTCAGATACACTTCCTTTTCTGTGACACTAGGATAAAAATACTTCACATGGTTGTTGTGAGGGATAAAAAATGTGATGAGGAAATCATATCTATGCATTTTAACACCAATTATTGATTTCCTAATTATGAATTCTAAAATAATGAAAATATATTTCACTAAATCTGTAGTATCATCACCTAAGTTGTGTAGAGGATATTATTTCTCAAATCTATTTACACATATTATTATATTATATTTTTAAAAATATGAGAAAATCTATCTTCTAACATGAAATATTAGACAACATTTTATGTCCAAATCTACCTTAGTTATTACAAGTAATGTGATTCTCATATGCATTTGTATTACATGAGCACTCACAACTACATATTGAAAGCAGACACTCAGAAGCTCAACAAAAGTCAGAGGGAAATGACCTTGTAATTTAAAAAAATTGTTGCAGATAATCTGGAGAGCAAATGGCCCTCATTGGAATAATCAAGAGTTGATTAATTGTTGTACAGTTCTTTAATTGCCTGCTGTTTATCAATATAATTTAACTACCAGTGCATGAGATGGTGATATAAATAGAACGAATGCTACTTTATGAGAAATGATGTCATATTTTAACAATAAATATTATGAAAGACTGTACTCTCATTATATGACTTTGTCACCAAATATAGTGTGTTCATCTTAATAGTTAGATTTCCTTTTCTTTTTATGCATATGGTGTAAGAGTAGCAACTTCTCACTTTCCTCTTAGTTTAAAAGGGAGGTGATTAAAATATTGATTAAAGCCCATTTGAGGTATATATTGGTTTTAAACATTTGAACATTCTTTACTGTTTCTAGATATAAAAGAAATAACTGTTGCTGTACATGAGAAAAACTGTTTATCACTCAAGCGTCCCATTCTATAACTACATCTAATTTTACAAGGAAATAACTTGACATTTTCTAAAACAACCCTTTAAATGCCAACAGCAATAACCATTTTTAGCTGGTTACCTCTGAAATCAGTAGTCCGTGCCCACTCTTGTGTTACCAAACTTGAGGGTGAAAATGAAAATAAGACACTAATATATTTAAGCTTTTTAAAAATACATTAAATTTTTCTTTCTTGGTTTTCTATTTGTCTTTTTTTAAATTACTACTTTAAAACATGCATGCTTTCTAGAAAAATCTATCTTCACCTGTACCTTCCACTTTCATTATCTAAGTTGATTTTGATTTCCCAATGTATGATTGCATAGAACTGTTGTGTGTTACTATCATTGGATGATTAGACATCTTTTGGAATTTAGATTATCTGCTTTGGGATAGCATCATAATATCATAACTACTTAACTATTCTAAATGTGGATACAGGAAAATTTCTAATTGTCCTAAGCAATTAAGGAGCTCATTCCTTTCTAAGACAGAATATGTAAAGAAATAATATAAACCAGTCCAACTAAGTCCAAAAGTAAAGTCTGTGAATAAGGCTAAATCATATGATCTTATACAATCTATACTAACACTTTTTAGCACCTTTGTTCAGTTTGGAAAATAATTTGTTCAAGATTGGTAGTTCTTATGTAAAATAAAATAACAGCGTGTTTTTGTCCCCTAGCTTTGCTGTTTTCTGTGTACATAATTCAATTGGATGATGTAAAATTAGGTTTAAACTTACCTACAAAAAGTAACCAAGAAATTAATTATTTGAAATATTTCTACTGTTTTCTTTCATTATACAATATGTAAACTATAGTATATGCATATGGAAAGTAAACAATGTATGCATTTATATGCTATAACTTGTACTGTTATCCTAATTTGTATATAGACAAAATATGTTCAGTTCATAAATTGTGGATCAGGTTTCTTTATTTATTAAATATTTGCAGAGTTTGTAAAGAGATATATCCCATCAAATAGCTTATAGGTATGCCTATTTGTTTTATTAGATCTTTGGCTTTAATTAGAACTGTGAACCAAATAAATATACCTTCTGGTATGAAGTGCACACTTTGGTAATTCAAGGATACTTTCATTCCAGAGGTTTACTGGCTCCAAGCAAAATACAAAATTTTCCACAAACAAGTCAAAATTAGCAGTAGAAGAGAAGGGTGGAACAAAATAGAATAAGATCCTCTACTGATTATCCTCCTCCTTCCCCACCCACAAACACATCAATTTAAGCAGTTATCCATGTACCAAAATGCCTTCACAAAAACTGAGAAAATCAGGTGAGAGACTACTGTATCTGGTTATACAATAATGATAAGATATATGAAGAAGGTAGGAAGGACAATTTTACTCTACCACATCATATGTCTCCCAATCCAAGCAGCACACTATGGAGGGACACACTGTCTACTTAGGAGAAAAAAAGGGAAGTGATATTGAGACTTTGCCTTGCCACTAATGCCAGGCCCACCACTAAAATTCATCACCAGGAGGACCCCAATTACCCTTAAATCCAGTTCAGTACTCACAGAATGAGTCTTCTGAGCTGCCCTGGTAGCAGACAGAAACGACAGCTTTTGCAAAATGAACTCAGTCTCTGGCCTGAAACACCAGCCACTCCCCAAAGTAGCCTTATGTTCTGGAAAAGCTTAAGCAGTTCTCAACAGCTGAGCATTTTATATGCACCCAAGTTCTTTCCTAGTCTCAGTAGCCACTGGATTCCACCTAACACTGCACCAACCATGATAGTCCTAGGCCTAGGTTGTATCCTAGTACTACAGTGGCTGTGGCTGCAGTATCCTTGGCTAGATGACATACCCAGAATCTCCACAAAGGCTTACTGTTAAAAGCATTCTCAGCCAAAGCCAGACTGCAAAGACTAGAATAAATACCTACTTCAATGTGCAAAAATTGACAGACAATCATAAGGTTCAAGAACATTCAGGAAATTATGACTTAACCAAATGGACAAAATTAAGTGACAGCTACCAACCCTGAATATATGGAAATGTATGATCTTCTTGACAAAGAATTCAAAATAGTTTTAAAGAAGTTCTGTGAACTTAAAGAAAATGTAGAGAATTGGTACAATCTACAAAGAATCTATAAATACGTAGGAAACAACAAAATTGCAATAGTAACATGTATCAGTATTCACCTTGAATGTAAATGAATTAAATTCTCCAGTCAAAAGACTCAGAGTGGCTGAACAGATGATAAAACATGACCCAATTATATGTTTCCCATAAACTACTCACTTCACCTGTAAAGACAACATACAAACTGCAAATGATGGGATAGGAAATGATATTGCATGGAAACCAAAATGTTAGGTGGAATAGCTGTTTTTTTCCTATACGATAGACTTTAGGGGCTGGGGTGGTAACTCAGCAGTTATGGTGCTTGCCCGGCATGCACAAGTACACAGTTTCAAACCCCAGCACCACATACACAACTAAGTGTTTGAGCAACGAAGGCCATGTGAAAAGTAAATAAAAATTTATTCTCTCTCTCTCTCTCTCTGTCACTTTCCTCTCTTAAAAAAAGGCTTTAAGTCAAAAACTGTAAATAGACAATGATAATTATATAATGATAACAGGATAAATTCATTAAGAGAATATAACAATTTTAAAAATGTATATGTACCAATATTGGAGCTCCTAAATATGTTAAGCAAATATTAAGAGATCTGAAGTGAGAGATATACTATAATACAATAATAGGTGAAAACATCGGCACTCCAATTTCAGCACTAGGCAGATCATTCAGCCATAAAATCAACAGGAAACATTAGACTTAAACTACATTTTAGAACAAATAAAACTAACAGTCATATGCATAGCATTGTGTCCAACAGCTTCAGATTACACATTTCTTCTCAAAAACACATGGAACATTCTCCAGGACTCCAGGATAGATCTCACATGTAGATCACAAAACAGTTCTGAAAAGTTTTAATAATGTGTAAATCATATCATGCATCTTTTTGGATCACAGTGGTTTAAAACTAGAAATCATAACAGAAGGAACTTCAGAAAATTCACAAATACATGGAAGGTAAACAACATACTCCTGAACAACCAATGGATAAATGAAAAAAAATTAACATGGAAATGGAAAAATACCTTGACATGCAAATGAATTCACAACATACTAAATTTTATGGAATGCAACAAAATATTCTAAGAGGAAAGTTTATAGCAATAAATGCCTACCTAAGAAAGAAGAAAGGTCTCAAACAACCTATTATTTTTTCTTAAGGAATTAGAAAAATAAGAACAAGGCTGGTCACAGTGCACACCTGTAATTCCAGCAACTTGGGAGGATGAGGCAGAAGGATCACAAGATCAATGCTAGCCTCAGCAACTTAGTGACACCTTGTCTCAAAATAAGAGGGAAAAAAATGAACTAGTCAGATAGCTTAGAGGAAGAGCACCCCTACGTTCATTACTCAGTGCCACCAACAAGCAAACAAAATAAGCCCAAAGGAAGAAAATAATAAAGATCACAGCAGAAATAAATAAGTAGAGATGAGAGGAACAATAGAAAACATCAGCAAAATGAAAAGTTGGGTGTTTTTGAAAAGATAAACAGAATATTTTAGCAGGGCTAACAAAGAGAGAAAAGACTCAAAATCAGAGATGAAAAAGGAGCCATGATAACTAATGTCATAGAAGTAGAAAAAGTCATAAGAAACTTAACATTATACGCCAACAGATTGGACAACCTAAAAAAAAAATGGATAAATTCATGGACATTTACAACCTACCAAGGTTTGAATAACAAAGAAATAGAAAATCTGGAATGGAGCAATAATGAGAAACAAGATGACTTTTAAAAACTCCCAGGACTGGATATCTTCACTGTGAAATTCCAGCGGACATTTAAAGAAGAGCTAATAACAGTTCTTCTCAAACTCTTCTAAAAAATAAAAAGGAAGGAATATTTTCAAACGTATTTTACCATTCCAGCACCACCCTGACACTAAAATTAGACAAAAGCACAATTTAAAATAGGAAAACTGTAGGTCAATATTGTTGATGAACATAGATGCAAAAATTCTCAAAAATATAGTAGTAAACCAAAAAAACTGCTTTAAAACATTCTCCATAATCAAAGTGTGATTTATCCCAGGGATGTGAGTGTGGCTCAAAATAAGCAGATAAATCAGAATGATATGTCACATTACAGAATGAATGATAAAACTCTATGATCATTTCTGTGGATGTAGAAAAACCTTTGACAAAATATAACATCCCTTTATGATAAAAACTGAACAAATTTGATTTAGAAGAAATATCCCTCAACATAATAAGCCATAAATGACAAGTGCACAGTTAATATTACACCAAATGAGGAAAAGTTGAAAACTTTACCTTTAAAATCTAGACAAGGACAGCCACTCTGGCCACTTCTATTCAACATAGTAGTCATTGGAAGTTCTAGCCAGAGCAGCCATTAGGCAATAGTAGGAAATAAAATGTTTGAAATCAGAAAGGAACTTAAATTGTCCATATTTTGCAAGGTCATGGTCTTGTATATATAGAACATCCTGAAGATTCCACCAAAATTTGTTAGAACTAATAAAGGAATTCAGTAGAGTTGCAGGATATAAAACCAACTTAGTAATATAAATAGTATTTCTTTACAATAACTGAACTAACTGAAAGAAAGTAAATAACACTATTTACAATAGCTATAAAAATAAAATACTTAGCAATAAATTTAACCAAGGAGCTAAAGATCTATACTCTGAGAACTATACAACTTTGGTGAAAGAAACTAAATACAAATAAATGGAAGATATCCTATATTCTGGATAAGAATATTGTTAAAATGTCAAAACTACCCAAAGCAATCTACAAATACCATGCAATCCTTATCAAAACGCCAATGATAATATTCATAGAACTCAAAAAATCCTAAAACTTCTATGGAACCACAAAAACCCTGAATAGCCAAAGCAATCTTGAGGAAAAGGAACCAAGCTAGAGGCATTGTACTATTTGCTTCACAAGGTAATTTGGTTACAGTGCTTTAGTAACCAAATCAACATAATATTGGCATAAAAACTGACACATAAAGAACCCAGAAATAAAGCCGCATATTTAAAACCAACTGATTTTCCACAAAGGTTCCAAAAATACACAATGGAAACAGCAGTCTCTTCCATAAATGGTGTGGGTAAAACTTGATATCCAGGGGCCTGGCGCAGTGGGTCAGCGGTTATGGTGCTTGCCAAGCATGCACAAGTATGCGAGTTCAAAATCCCAGCACCATGTACACAATGAAGTGTCCAAGGAATGAGGTCACATGAAAAACTAAATAAAAATTGCTTCTCTCTTTCTCTCTCTCCCTCTCACTGTCCCCTCTTTCTTTAAAAAAAAAAAATTTGATATCCATATACAAAAAATAAATTGCATACAAAAATCAACTCAAAATGAGTTAGAGTTACATGTAAGACCCTCAAACTATGAAACCACTATATAATAAATGTTCCATGACATTAGTCTGGGTGAAATATTTGAGTATCACCTCAAAAACACAGGAAAAAGAGGCAAATATAGGTAAATGGGGTTAAACTAAAAAGCTTCTGCAGAGCAAAGAGAATGATCAAAGAGTGAAAAAACAACCTAGAGAATGGTAGAAGATATCTTCAAACTATACATCTGACAAGACTTAATATTCAAAATATATAAGGAACTCAAACAACTCAATAGCAAGCAAAGTACTCAATTTAAAAATGGATAAAACACCTGAATAGACTTTTCTCAAAAGCAGACATACAAATTGGCCTGGAAGTATATAAAAATCCTCATCATCACTAATCATCAGGGGAATGCATACCAATACCACCATGAGATACCATCTCACCCCCACCAGAATGACTATAATCCAAAAGACAAAAGGTACCAAGTGTTGGCAGGGATGTGGAAAAAAGGAAGCTCTTGTACCCTATTGGAGGAATGTGAATTACTAGTGCCATTGTGTAAAACCGAGTAGAAGTTCTTCAAGAAACCAAGAAACCAAAAATAGAACTACAATATTTCCCATCATACCAATTTCTAAATATGTATTTGAAAGAAAATGAAATCAATATGTTGAAGAGATGGTCTGCATTCTCATGTTCATTGCACTGTTCACATTAACCATGATATAGAAGCAACCTAAAGGTTGATCAGTGGATGAATGGATAAAAGAAATAATATATGCCCAGTGGAAAACTATTCTGCCATAAAGAAGGGTAAACTCCTATCATTTGTGGCAGTATGGATAAATCTGGGGACATTATGTAAAGTTTTAAAAAAAGCTAGATTCAGAGAGAAAAATATTTTTACTCATTTGTTGAATCTCAAAAGTTTGAGTATAAAATAATGGTTAACAGAATCTGGTGGAGTGGGAGTTGGGAAAATGTTGATCCACAGACGGGTATATATAATTAAGTAGGAGGAACAAGTTCAGGAGACCTGCATCCGAGTGATTGTAGTTAATGATAATATCTCATTTTCTTTAAAATGCTAATAGTGGATGTTAAGTATTCCCACCATAAAAATGATAACTGTGTGAGGTACTGCATTTATTAATTGGCTAAATTTAACTATTCCTCAACATATACACAATTTAAACCATCATATTATATGCAATAAATATATACAGTGAATTTGAAAATATAGTAGCTCAATGCTAGTAACAACTCAGATGTCCTTCCATGGGTGAGCAGTTAAACTATGATAAATCTGTTATGGAGTACGAGTCAACAATAGGAAGAAAAATACTACTGATGCACCTAAATACCTGAATGAGTCTCTAGAGAATTATGTAGAATGTGGGAAAAGTAAATCCATTCCATTCATATAACAGTCATGGAAACTTAAATTGTACAAATATTAGTGATTGACAGGTGTTAAGGAGTGGTTGAGGACAATAGATAAATGGATGTGGCTATGAAAAGGCAATAGGAGAAATCCTTAAGGTGAGGATGCTGTTCTGAATCTTTACTCTTCAATGTCAATATTCTAGGAATAATTTTGTACTATAGTTTTACAAGATATTACCACTGGGGGAACCTGAGTAAATGTAAATGGAATGTTTCTATATTATTCGTAAAATTGAATGTGAATCTGGAGGTATCTCAATAAAAAATTGAAATAAAAAGTAAAACAACCCCCCAAAAATAAACACAATTAAGACAATAAAAGCATAAGATGCAGTTACATATATAGTTACCTCTTTTCCTTTTCCTAAATGGTAACATGTATATAATCTTGAGCCATGATATGTGTCTTTTATAAATCAAAGCTCATTTTCAATGAATTAAGGCATTTTACTGCATAAGGAGTTGCTTAACAAATTCCCTTGAAATGTGAATAATTGCCCCATATAGCTTATTGATTTTCAAAATTTCATAATTTTTGTCAGATACTTATACTATATATACCAATATTTACTTAATATTGTTTCAGTAATACTTCCTAGTTATTGTAATTTTTTTTTTGATGCTGAGGATTGAACCCACAGATGCTTTACCATTGAGCTATCTCCCCAGTCTGTTTTAGTTTTTTATTTTTGAGACAGGGTCCTGCGAAATTGCTGAGGGCCTAAGTTGCTGAGGCTGGCCACAAACTTGTGATCCTCCTTCCTTAGCATCCACAATCACTGAGATTACAGTTATGTACCACCACACCTGGCTCACTTTTAAATTTAAATTAATCTCATTACCATAAATTATCATTGCTATAAATGCAAGTAACTCAGAAAAATAAGTATGTAGCCATTAAAATAAAATATTTACCAACCATCACCTACATGTCACACCACTAGTAGCAGACATGCCATATACTGTGAAAAACTGTCTTGTATGATTATAAATTGGTTTTCATAAATTTTATTTTCTTAATTTAATATGCAATTTAAATGGTTGATAAATTGAGTGAGTGCAGAAATTGTTCCTGTCTTGTACGTTCATTATTCTCCAGTAATTAACAAGTATTCAATAAATATTGAATGTCAAATAAATGAATGAAGCATATTTGTCTATTTACCCTCTAAAGTACTACCTGGTAATAATAGTTAAAAATAAAATAATGCTCAATCTGTGTAAGAAAATGCATTATGACAGGCATATATTTGTTATCCCAGTCCTTAAAGGTTAAGTAATATAATCCAAAGCATTTCTGCTAAACTTTAAATAGTACCTTTGTAGATCAAGGAAGGGTGTCATATGTAAATAAAGAGAGATGGGAATAGGCAGTATAGGGGAAGAGCTGGTGATTGGAAAAGTAGTAAGGAGAAAGAAAAGAAGTGGAGAATTAACACTTGAAATCTGTAACTATTTCACAGAAACTTACAGCTATGTTAAAAAAGGAAGAAGGGTCTAAATTGAAGACTATAAATAAAGAAGGGAAAGTTGCTTCAATGGAGAAAACTGTTCTATTAATAATTATTTCCAAATGACCAGTTCCAGGAACTAAATTTTTCTAAAATAAGAGACTCTCAGCATCACCCTCATGGCCTTCTTCCAATGAAACTCAATTCTAAAGCTTAAATCTCTACCTGTTTTCTTTTGTGCATGCACTTAAGAAATGACATAATCAATTTTCTGCATCATTTGGGTTAGAAGAAAACACCATAAAAAGCTAACATGAGCATGGCATTCTGGAGCATTATAATCAGAAGTTCATCACCTATCAAGGCCCCTGAAGTACAAATAGGCTGTTTTATAAAAACTATGAGGCCTTAGTACAAGGAAGAAATCCCCAGGAGCTATGAGTCAGGAAGTCAATGGTTAGCTGATTGGGCCACTAACAATTATTTTGTCAGGAGGAATTACTGGCAGTAGTAACTGACTCTTGGGGAAAGGAACCACAGAGCCAAACACATGCAGAGTTTAGAAATAATGTTGAAATGTTACAGTGATATTTACGTTTATTTTTGGCCTATTACATAATATTATTAATCTAAGAGAATGTTTTACATACTGTTTTATTGGAGGATCTATTAGAAGTCAATGAGTAATGACTTATTTCCATGATTGTCTTTACTTGTCTATGTATGCATTTACTTATCTCTTTCAAAATAGAGTCTTAAAAAAAGAAATTTTAAAAGAAAAAACAAAAGAAATATAAGCTTCTATGAATTTGGAGTTATAAGAAATGCAGAGGAGTAGATTCTGCCAACTAAAGTGGACTATCTTACCTTCAATATGAGGGACATCATCATGCCTGGTCACTGCCATGAGGAGTGCAGTGCAGGCAGGCGCACATAAGAAAAGGCCACTCTACCTTGTCAGGTGGAACCTTCTGTCATAATAGGGAACTATCAAAAGAGGAGTGGTACATGTGGACATTTTTGCTAGCCACGATCATGCAAAGTCTCAACCAAGTCAAAGGACCATTACATAATTTCCTTTTGCTTTAGTTTTTTCATAAATTCAATATACTGTCTACATGGCAAGATTTTCTTGAGGGTTAATATACACATTATAAGTGAAACATGATAAAAAGTGATGGAAATAATTAATATGCATTCTTGAAAATACAATGATATATGAATGCTGTTGCCATATATATTGAAGACAAGTGCTGTATTAGGTCAGGATAGATTATGCTGATAGTAATAAAAGACCCTAAAATCTTAGTGGCTTAAAGCAGCAGAGGTTGATTATTTGCTCATGCTATCGTCCATCCTGGGTGGGTGTGAAATGTGACCCATCGCCCTCTCTCAGGAACTCAGGTTGGTCTTTACATCTCTGCTAATCACTAGCTGTTAGGATGTTCATGCGAATCATACAGTGAGTTTTCCAGGCTCTGCCTAGAAGGGACACATATCATTCCCTAACTGTCTTAATGAAGTCACATATCCATCCCTACCCTGAAAGGACTGCAAAGCTGAAATCCAAAAGCATGTCCAGAAGATTGGAAATAATGGTGAGAGGCTCTGATGACCACCACAGATGGTTTGCAATTTTCATAGCTTGAATGACTTTTGGAATAGAGTAGCATTCTAGGTGTTTTCGCCTGTTAATTAATACCACTATGCTGTTTCTGCACAGCTTTTAACAACCAGGTGACTTTATTGATTTTATATTTTCTCAGTTTCAGGGATGTACTGGCATTAAAAGTTATAGTAGCCCTATAGCAAAATATTCTGCTTGCTTTAAAAGAAAAGAAACAACTACATGAAATCCCACTTTTGTTTTCTTTGTCAGACATTGATGAATGCTCGGATGGCTTTGTCCAATGTGACAGTCGCGCCAACTGCATTAACCTGCCTGGATGGTACCACTGTGAGTGCAGAGATGGCTATCATGACAATGGGATGTTTTCACCGAGTGGAGAATCGTGTGAAGGTCAGTACAAAGAGAACACCTAGTGCTCACGAATCTTAAGTTGAAGAACATAGGGTAAGATGTAAATGGTACACACTGACTTTATATTGAACTCATTGGTGGCTTTGCTATTTTCTTACGCAACAATGATTAGAAATTGGTCATTATCTAACCTTTGCTTGCCAATAGTTTATTTTTAGACAAGGTTTGTAACATTAAACCATTTCTTAACACATACTTGCAACTGCTGAAAGGTGTTTTAGAATTCAAACCCCATCACCAGTATACCTTAGAAAATGGAAACCTGCCAAAACCCTTCCCAAGAGAAAAGTAGAGGAGGAAAGCAGGGTGGAGGGAAAACGGGAATAGAAGGAATATGGTGACATCGTGGCAAGGATGACACGGTGCATGCTATTCTGGGCAATTCCTGACATATTGCTTATCTGGCAAAGCAAGAGAAGTTTCGTGAATGTCAAATGTTGAATACATAAGATGTGATCCCTGCTTCCACAAAGTTTTTAGTCTAGTCAGGATAGAAAATTCAATTGGATTATATTTGGCTTTTTACCATTAACTTTGAATTATTTTCAGCAAGTTGACAATTCCGCTCTTCTGTATCCTCTATTACAGGGCATTATTTTTAGAAACCAGGCAAAACAAGCTGAGTCCAGTGAATAATTGCTAGGGAAACAACCGATACTGTAAGAGTTTGCCATCAGAATTCTTGTCCCTGGAATGGAAAATAAAACAAAAATCATTGTTTCTTCATTTGTATTTACACCTTCATAGAGCAACAGCCTGAGAGAATAATGGCATTAAGATGCCACAGTCACTGAAAGCCTTTGAGAATCTAACTTAAAGGTACTTAATACCTAAATGTTAAGAAGTCTTTAATCTTGAGCCTGAAAGTAAAACAGACTGGGATAATACTTGCCAAGCCTTCCATCAGGCTTTGCCAGCTACAGCAAAAGGAGCTCTGGACCCTGAGCACAGGGCTCAGCAGAATCTTCCCAAAGGAATGGGAATGTTGTTGCCTTACCAGAGGCTAAAACCTGGCATTTGAAAATCACCACTTATCTGCGATCTGAGGCTTTCAGCTTGCGCTTGTGAATGTCTGAGGGTGAATATTTTCAGCCCTGTTGAGAATGCCAGGAACCACAGATTGCAGTTCAGAGACAGATCCAAACAGTCATTTTTGCTCTTCTCTAATAAGCCACTTATTTATATTCTATAGAGTTGTATTAAAATAGACTCTTTAAAAGTTATGCACAGGAAGATTGAATATAGCTTACTATAAATAATGTAAATCATATAGAAATATATAGATTAAAGCTGAAAATACATCCTCACTTTATCTCACCCGTCCCTTATCCTGCTTATCCTTTAGGAATAACCTGTATTTAATTTTCTTCTCTGTATATTTGGATGTGAATAGAAAAAAAACACATGTTTTTTTGACTCCTTTACTTATTTATAATAGCACTCACTATCTTTTAAATATCGGCCCACAAACTTAAGTGGGCTGCAGTAGTTATTTATTGATGCATAACAAATTGCCCCAAAAGCTTAAGAGATGAAAACAGATAAAAATTAGTGCCTCACTTTTTCTGTGATGAAAGAAATCTGAAGTTGAGCTTGGTGTCTCTGGTTCAAGGTCTCTGATGAGATTGTAATCAAGGTGTTGGCCAGGACTGTGGTCTTATTTTGATGCTTATCTGAAGGAGCAGGGGTGAAATCTATTTCCACAATCACTCATGTGACTGAATAGGCCTCAGTTCATCAACATATGATCCTCTCTGCAGGGCTACCTTAAGACATGGAAGGATGTCATAGTAAGTGATACAAGAGAGACCAAGTGCCCAAGATTGAAGGCACAATCCTTATATAACTTAATGTCATATGTGAGTTCACTTCCCTCAAATTTGATCTGTGAGAAGCAAGTCAATGACTCCAGTGCACATTCAAGGAAAGGCAGTTGCAGAAATGCCTGAATACTAAGTGCCAAGGATTACTGGGGGTCATCTCAAAGCTATCCCTGGGGCTGGTCCAGTGGCTCAGTGGTTGGAGCATGCACTTGCCTGGCATGCACAAGGACAGGAGTTCAAACCCCAGCACCACACACACAACTAAGTGTCAGAGAAACAACATTCTCTCTGTCTCTTTCTTAAAAGAAGAAGCAGCTCTTGTATAAGGACTGACAGTGATGACCACCATTCCTGCTTCATTTCCTAGTTACTTTTCCCCAGCTGTGATCCAACCACTTCACATCTTCTTCTTTTTCCTCAAACTTTCGGCACTGCTTCCTTTCTTCTCATTCTCTATCACTGACCTATTTAACAAAGAAAAAGAAGTCAAAAGAGAAGTACTTCATTTTTCCATGAACCAATCTAGCTTGCTCTCATCTGTCTACATCTGCTGCTGCCCTTCCCTCCGGTTTCATTGAATGAAATAACTATTCTGTCAAAAATCATACCCAACATTGTACCTTGCATCTCATCCTCTCTAACCTACTTAAAGACTCTGACTTTATATATCTATTCCCTCCTCCATTATAATTATATCCTCATTTCCTATGGCATCATATTCTCATCATCATACAAACAAAAACAAAGAGTAACTTCCCAGGACATCACCTGAGTCTCCAAACATAACACCCATTTTCTGATCTCTGTAGAACAGAACTCTTTCAAATAATTTTTCATACTTGTTATTTCTGCCTTCTTTCCAGTGAGGCTTCGAAGTTCCACTGCTCCAGCTGATGCTTTTCAAGATTACAAACAACTTCTTTCAGGCCAAATTCACTGGTCAGTTTCTGTCTCTTTCCTTGACAGTTCAAGAATTCGACCCAGTTAATCACTCCTTTCTCTCAAAACATAACTTTCTTCCCTCTGGTTGGGGAAAAGCACTCTCCTAGTTTTCTTTCACCCTAAAGGATCTTCTTTTGTTTTGAAAGGACAGCATGTTCAAGTTTCCAAAGGCTCAGAAATTGTCCATTTTCTTCTCACATTCTCCATCTCTAAATCAGCTGGTCATGGTTTAAGATGCCATCTTTATGTTTATTCAGATCTCTCCCCTAGCCGCAGATTCCTATATCTAGTGCTCTATGAGGTTTCTCAACTTGAATTTCTAATGGGCAACTCAGACCTAATAGGACTAAAATATGACTCTTGACTTACTCTCTAAATTCTACATGTCCCTAAACATAGTTTAGGTTCATTTTCCTCACATTTCACTCCTAGTACATAAACTAACCTCACTATTTCAGCTTTCACAATATATTACCAGTCAGAGTACTGCTTATCACCTCTACATTTATAACCTTGGTCTAAAACACCATTCCCTTTGTCTGCACAACTACAGCAGCCTTCAAAGTGGTGCCCTTACTTCCATTCCAGTTCTCTTAAAGCTTTTTTTTTTTTTAATCAGGATGATCTTTCTAAAACTAAAGTCAGAGCATATTATTCCCCTGTTTACCTTCCTGGAACCTTTCCATCTCCCAGAAGAAAACTCAAACCCAGACCATGACTTTAAGGCATACATAATATACAACCTTGACTTTTTGCCATTTCTTGAATATACCAGACTGCTTTTCATATGCTATTCCTTTTGTGTGAAATACCCTTCCCTAGGTTTTACATGATTCTTCTTTCATTTCCTCTCAAATAAGCTTTTTCAGGACTCCCAATTTGAAATGGCCTGACTTCTGACACTACTCAGTTACCCTGCTACACTTTTCTTCATAGAAATTGCGATTTCTTCTGAAATTGTAGTATGTGTGTGTTTGCTTGCTTACTATCCATTTTAGAATGTAAGCTTCAGCAGTCACTGGCTTTATTTGCTTGCCAGTTACCATGTCTCCAGTTCTTAGAGCAGTGCCTGCACATGGTAGATGATATGTTTATTTGTCCATGAAAATGGTTGAGATAGAAGTTAGATAATCTTTTAATCAGAAGTATGTCAGGCATATAACCTGTGTTAGAATTAGATAGGAGTGGGGTTGGGCATTTAGCTCAGTGGCAGAGCACTTGCCTAATATGCGCAAAGCCCCAAGTTCGGTTCTCAGACCTGAAAAAAAAGAGAATTAGATATGAGTATGAAATATAGTGGAGATATATGTAGTACATTTAAAGTGGGTATGTAGTAGTATTCAGAATAAAACTTTAGTGCACTCTGAGTATTTGGTTCAAAACGTGACAAGCTGAACATTATAATAACACATTATTAATGTAAAATAGCAAAGTACAGGGTTCTGTAAGACACCTACACCGAAAAGTCTTTTCAAGGAAATTCCATAAACATAGAAATATTTATTTTTATAAAACTAAATTCTGGAAGATAATTTATTATATGCCAATTGAATTTATAAAAATTATCAAAAAATCTTCGATTATGTGAGAAAAGAGCATACTTTGAAGGAGTCTTTTCAAAGAGACTACCCACATTATATAACAGAAAAGAAAGTCTAAAAGACTAAACAACTAACCATGTACTATAATTTCAGTGATTTGTAGATGTATAATATTAGTATTTAGAAGGATTACGTTTTAAGAGTATGATTATATCTGGGAAGGTACCATTTATCTGTTGCTTAAAAAATAAAAAATAAAAAAGCCTTTGAAATTGGACAAAGCCACAGCAGTGGATTTTCAGTTGCTCTGAAGCGTAGGGTTTGTACTTGAAGGCCTGAGTAAATAGCTGCATCTTTCAGGGCTTTTTAGGCTATAGTTGTGTGATCTTCCACATTCATGTTTAGAAGCTTGCAAACATAAACAATGCATGCTATTTTGCTCATCCACTTATCTCAGAGCTTTAGACACTTAATCCACAGGATGCCAGAGTGCTGTTTTTGTAGTCTATACTATCACTTTATACTGTGCCTGAGTTTTTATTTCACTTTGCGACACAATCCTATATTTTTTCCATATAAATATATTTTATTTTATTTTATATTCATGTTCACATTTTCCTTTCTTTCTTTAATTTCTGAATTATCTTTAAGTTTGATAAAGTTCTTCAAATCTATGATGCCAAAAATAATGTTTGCAGGATACTTTATCTTTTAAATATTTTGTTTGAGGTAAATATTGCAAAATTTTTAAACCTAAACCAGGAAAAGGGGACACAAATGAAATGAATCAAATTCAACTAAACAAGTAGGAACTGAATATATGTGCAGGCACATTGAGGTACTTTTTTCTAGGCATCTGCTATATGCAAATATGAAGTAGATACGATCACTGATTTTTGCTTATAGAAGAAAGAAAATAAGTACAATAATAACTGTCATGCAAGATATAATGTTGGTTTTTCATAAATGAGAACTTCATAAGACAAGGTAGAAAATTATTAAGAAAATAATTTGCTTTTGAGAAAAAAAATATAAATGCCGAGAGGCAATAAAGAGCAATATTTCCTCTTTGGCATCAAGGAAGATTTCTCAGAGTGCCTAGCCTTTGTTTTAGGACTTTCTTAAGCATGAAGATTTTATTGGCAAATTGAGTTAGAGTAAAGGGGATAAGCAGAGGAAGAAACTTTATGTGCCTTACGTGAGGTTTGAACTTGAATCTGAAGGACTGTTTGAGAAGACAAATGATGAAAGCATTCTGGTCTGGTCCTAAGCTCCAGACCTATATAGCCAACTACATACTAGACAGTTCCACTTGGAAGCCCAGAGGAAAATGCAATTCAAGGTGTCCTAAACTCGGCACGTGTGTGCTTTCATCCCTGTCCTCTTGCCATTCCCCAGCACGGTCTTGCTCTTCTATGTATATCATCAATCAGAATTTCCAAGGCAACAATGTACGCATCATCCTTGATCCCTGTCTCATTTTAATATCCAAAGCCAACGAGTCACGTAGGCAGTTTGATTCTATCTGCATCTTTCTATGCATTGTCACAGCTGGCACCCAGTACAGTATGTTGCTTAAGAGCACAAACATTGGCTTCAATACCTTATTGACTATGATCTTGGGAGAGTTATGCAATATTTCTATGACTCAGCTTTCTAATTTATAAAATTAGAAATTCCTCCTACCTTCAAGTGTTGTGATAATTAAATGAGTCATTATTTGAGAAGTACCTAGATTCTAGTACAGAGCAAACACTATATGAATCTGCTTTTATTGTATGATCCTCTCCTTGCCTGGATTACTGAAACAACCTACTCACAGATCTTCTGGCTTCAAATTCTAGTCCTTCGAAATCCTTTTCCAAAAGAAAGCCAAAGGAATTTTTCTAAAATGAAAATCTGATTTTATTTTCATTTCTGTAAGATGACATTTTTCTGCTTCTATGATAAAGTTCACATTTCTTTTTTTTTTTTTTTTTTTTTTGGAGCAGGACAGTGAGAGAGAGAAAGACAAAATCAATTTTATTTCATTTTTCATTTGGCTTTAGTTGCTCTGACACTTCATTTTGTACATGATGCTGGGATTTGAACTCATGTCCTTATGCATGCCAGGCAAGTGCCCTAACCACTCAGCCACCACTGCAGCCCAAGTTCACATTTCTTAATATGACCTTTACCGGGGTCTAAGTACCTCTTCAACTATATGACTGCCTACTCTGTTCTCTCACTGGGCATTCAAGTCACCAATATTTCTGTTCCCTTAACGCATCTTGACAGCTCTAAGCTTTAGGATTTCAAATATATTCTTGCCTCAAAACACACAGTACCACTCTTTTCCTTCTCTTTCATGCACAAATCTTATTCATAGTATAACAGGCACCTAGAGAATGTATAGGCAGGAGAAAATTCATTAAAAATTATCAGTGTGTTAAGAAGCAAATAAAAAATTATCAAGGAAAGGAAGCAAATTGTGCCAAATGCTGCTTCTAGATAGATCAAGCTAGTTGAGAATTGAAACTTGACCAATGGATTTAGCTATATTATTTCTTCAATAGCCACTCAGTAAATTATCAATACTTGTAAAATTGGAATTTTACATAACATCGTAGGTTTTCAAAGTAGAATATAAGCCCTTAAGTTGTAAAAATAAATTCCAAAATTCAATACTTACTAATCAGTTTGGGAAAGTTTCTGCCTTGTAAACTCCAGTTTAGATAACAAGTGGAAAAAGCAAGATGAATTCTAAGTAATTTAAATTCCACCAGAGAACAGGAGGTCAGAAAATAATCCATTATGATACTTCTGCCTACACAATTTTTCAGGTATGAAAGTACATGCTGACCATTCTTGCGAGCAGCATTTTACTCTATTTCTTTATTGTAAATGTGTTTAAGAACACATATTCTTTGGCTAGACGCCTCTTTTTCTGTCTTTTGAAACAAACTCATGAACTCTTTAGTGCCTTTATGAAAAAAAAACTACATTACTTTATCTCAGAGCTTTTATTTTTAAACATTAAGCAAAATAAAATTTTGCAAATTGAAAATGCTAAGATCTAGCCATTGCCATTAGTGGAATAATGTTTTTATAGTGCATATTAAAAAGGTTATGCAGTAAGATATATCTGTAGAACTTGTGATCAAAGAGGTCAAACCGTTATGGTTAATATTTTTTCTGCTTCCTATAATTTCTAGTTCTATGAATAACATATGGAGACAAAGATCAACTCATCAAATATAAACGTACCATATTATTCTGAATAGACAATACAGAGCTAATTTATAAAATTTTATTTTAATTGAAAGAGAACATTTTCTCTGATCTGAAACAAGAGATATTAACCATTACACTTAGATTTTATAGCATGTCTACATGCTGACTAACAGTTCTCATTTTGATCATAGTCTGTAGTCACAAAGATCACTACTTGAAATCAAGCTATTATGAAGCTTACTGTGGTAACAATAACATTTTAAGCCTTTGTTTCAGTTTGTTGGTTTTGTTGAGATGGGAGCTAATAAAAATCCAGGTAAATAGAGAAAAAATATATCCTGTGGCTTATTTTTTATTTTCAGGAACACATTATGATATCACTTGAGTGTTTAAGAATGTAAATGTAGTCCAAGTCTTCAATTAATGTTGGAAATCAAACCATTTAAGAAAGATATTTATGAAACTCTCTCTCTAAAATCTTCATGGAAAATCTGTGTTCAGTTTCCCTAGTTATAAGCTATACATTCCATCTTCTCCTAACCTGCTTCTCCTACCATGATTTAATTCATTCTCTCTTGACCTTTACTTAGAGGAAACAGATGAAATGGGAAATCACTGCTTACTGCCACTTGTACAATCTCTCTGAAATGTATTTTGGCTTGTGACCTTTAAATTATGGGGTAAATAAAATGAGTCACATCTCCTCTTATGGACCTGATCTGTGGGTCGAGATACGTTTGCTTTTCATCTGTATGAAAATGCTCTAGGTTTTGATTGCCATGGAGGAGTTAAGGTCAGGTAAAGAATGGGCAGTTTCCAATTGAGTCAGGCAGGGAATAAAGTGGTAATCTTAAATGGAAAGTTAAGAAGGAGTGGATTCTTTTGAGGGATATGGTAATTGCTGATGGTCACTTGCCCTTCATGGGTGAGCAGAAGGGCCTAAAGACAGTGTCAGAATACCTGGTCTGTAAAGGCAAAACACCCAGGCAGAATACTGGAAAGAGCTTACATTAGGGTGGTATAGCTGTAGAATAGAATTTGAAATTGAATAAAATGCCTCAGGGCCCCATGACATTTCTCCAACTAAGAAGGAATGCCTGTGAACACCAGTTTAACATTGAGATGATATCCCCATAGGCACTTTTTGAATTTCTACTACCAAGCTGTTTTGTGTGATGAATTGAGTTGTATTCTTACTTTCAAAAATATTAATGTTTCATAAAGCCTAATGATATTTACAGAGGCATAAAAGTTGAAATTTTAGCCAAGGTTATCTGGTTTTTAAAGTCAAATCTTGATAATATTTTCCTGTGAAATTCCCAGGTCAATCACAATGCTTTAGTTAGCATTTAATAGGAGATGCATACCAGTAAGTTGAAAATTAATTTACAGTTAAATGCTTTATGTCAGGAGGCAACTTGTCTGATTGAAATTGAATCTGAACATACTCTAAGCACGTTGCATGCTGGATTTTCTTGGCTATAGATATAGATGAATGTGGAACTGGAAGGCACAGCTGCGCCAATGATACCATTTGCTTCAACTTGGATGGGGGATATGATTGCCGGTGTCCTCACGGAAAAAATTGCACTGGGGACTGCATCCATGATGGAAAAGTGAAACACAATGGTCAGATTTGGGTGTTGGAAAATGATCGGTGCTCTGTGTGTTCATGTCAGGTTAGTAAAAATAAAGTTTTAATTTGCATATATTTTAATTTTACAGCTCAATGAGTTTTAATAAATGACTACATCCATTTAACCACCATCAAAATTAATATAAAAGAAGGTTTCCAGTAACCCAAATGTTGTGCTGCTTCTAGTTCTTACCGATAAAACTAATTCTCTCTAGAGCCCCATATAAATGCAAGCACATGGCACATACTCTTTGCGTCTGGCTTCTGTCTCTCAGCGTTATGTTCTTCAAGATTCATTCAATTATTACATGTATCTATTCCATTTTATTGCTGAACAGTAGGCCATTGTGCCATCCTACTGCAATGTGTTTATCTCTTCACACACTGATGAAATTTTGTTACTGACTATGCTTATTTTTCCATAGTCATAATATCTTATTTCAATGAATCCATACATAAAACCAGAATAGACAAGCTACAACACAAGGGTGAAAAATATCTATAAGGGATATATTTCAGTTTTAGAAAGATATGTTATATGCACCAGTTAATAATAGAGACTTAAATTATAGTTAAATGAATAATGCTATGTACCAGAGACTCAACAAGTATGAAAGAAACTGATAATAGAGTGTACTATATAATACAAGGTATAAAATATTGCAGAAATTTAGCAATATGTGAAATTTACTGACCAGTTACCAAATCATAGTATTATTCATTTAACTATAATTGAAGACTCTATTATTAACTGGTGCATATAACATATCTTTCTAAAATTAAAATATATCCCTTGTAGATTTGCCTTCACACAATACAAAATTTAGTTAGTATTAAAATTATCATACTAATATACAAATATGTGAATATGTATCCATGCACTCATTTATATGCCCATAAGTACAATATAGGTGTTATCATTTTACACAAATCATTTCTAGAAAATTTCTTTCTGGTCAAGTCATTTGAGGAGTAGTATGTAGAAAGGAAATTGGAAGTTCTCTGGTTTGAATAATTTCTACATGTTAGCTACAAAACAGAATTTTAAAGAAACTATATTATGTTGGGTAAATAGGATGAATTATTTCTTCCTCCAAATGATGTTAGTACACTGTGAACTGGAGAGAGTTGTAATGCTTTTTTTCCTTTCCCATACAGAATGGGTTTGTTATGTGTCGACGGATGGTCTGTGACTGTGAGAATCCCACAGTGGATCTTTTCTGCTGCCCTGAATGTGACCCAAGGCTTAGCAGCCAGTGCCTCCATCAAAATGGGGAAACCTTGTACAACAGTGGTGACACCTGGGTCCAGAACTGCCAACAGTGCCGTTGCCTGGTAAATTTAGCTACAGGGAGAGAAAGCTTAGGCCTAGCAGCCAAACAGAAAAGCAGCCTTGCCCTCCCCATGCACCATTTTAGCCAGTACCTGGTCAAGTGAACCTGGTTAGGACAATAAAATGATGGACCACAGAAGAATGCCCTTTGGTAGATGTGGTACATTACATTGTGCATTCCTTTTCCGAGGGTGATGTCTCTTTCAGGAGTATTTCCATACTTCAATACTTCAAAGGAAGACTCTTGCTTCCCTTATCCCATCTAGTTTATATTTACTTAAAAACAATTATAGGTAAAACAATAGCATTCATGAAAAACATCATTATTTGTCAAAGAACTTTTGTTAATTCATTTCTATCAATTATTCACATTTAAAAAATAAAATAAAAAAATACTCTTCCTTGTGAAGTTTGTGGATACCCATGCTATTCTGGTGAGCACCTTGTTTTGCACATGCTGTAGATATACAATAAATAAATATTAGAATTGAATGCTTGAATATATTTGTGAAACTTTTCCTGGAAACAGTAGGTAATGAGGAAAGGAAAGACTTGATAAAGAAAACACCAACTTTTTTTTTTTTAGTTGATTAAATTATTTGTTTCTTTCTAGTTGTGTAAAAGAAAGGAAAATTATTCTATGGGTGTTTGCTAATTTCCTTTCTATTTGTGTGAGGGTATTTTTAAGGCAGTGATCTTTTTTGTTTCTTACTTTTTTATACTCTCAACCCAGAAATCAATTTAAAGAGCAAGACCAGTTCCTATGCCTGAAGGCTGCTTTCATCTTCTAAACCATGAGATTCAGAATTATAAAGAAAATAGGAAACAGATGAGAACTGTGTTTTTTTTAAAAAGTTCAAATTTACACAAATTTGCCCACATGAAATAAGAAAGGCTAAAATCAGTTCCTAGGTTTAGGGGTTTTTTGTGAGGTTTTTTTTTTTTTGGTTTTATTTTAGTTTTGGGGGTGGGAGTGGCTCAAAGTTTTTACACTGAGAAAAACATAAATGAACAACAACAACAAAAAAGCCCATAAAATTCCTTTCATCTTTCAGTTTATTTTATTGTAAATGCACAAAACTTTATGAGAAAAGAATAAATGAAAAGTTAGAAGAAAAAAGATCAAAAGAATAATAATGACATCTCATGATCAAAAAGTTAAATGAAAACCTTCTTCCACAGTAAATAACTTTTCTTTGTCAAAAGAAAGAAAGGAACAAGCAAATTTTATTGTTTTAAGAATTGGTTGTTGCTTTTATTTTATTGTTGTTCTTGTTTAACCCTTGAAAAGTGCTTAAGAACCTAGCTGCAATGTAGATCTTTTCACTCTGATAGGGCTTTTGTAGATTCCTTGCGAGATTCATGGGCTTTGAAGGTGTAAATGTAAATAAATATCAATCAGATAAATTGAGCATTCAGTAAACTCTGTCCCCCTCCTCCTTCCATTTTCTCTCTTCTTCTCCACCTGTCCTGGCTCATTTGTTTTCGTTATAGCAAGGAGAAGTTGACTGTTGGCCCCTGCCTTGCCCAGATGTAGAGTGTGAATTTAGTGTCCTCCCAGAGAATGAGTGCTGCCCACGTTGTGTCACTGACCCTTGCCAGGCTGACACCATCCGCAATGACATCACCAAAACTTGCGTGGATGAGATGAATGTGGTTCGTTTCACTGGCTCCTCTTGGATCAAACATGGCACCGAGTGCACCCTCTGCCAGTGCAAGGTAAAGCAAGTTAAGTTCATGCCCTGAGAGCACTTTGCCTGCAACACCCAGGGCTCAGAGGTACTGATGGGTTTAACCTGGACAATGGGAAGCATTTTTTCCCCTCTTTGTTGTTCAGACAGAGGTGGGAGGAGTGCCCCTGAGCTTTATTAGTACCCATGCTGACTTCCTTGTGCCTCCTCCCTTGTATATTCAGAGAGAAGGAGAGTGTGTGGGCTGAAACCAGAATGATCAGTAGAAACAACCTGCTTATATTGCTGTAATATATCTAACTGTGCACATCTTTAAAACAACCACAACGCCAAACTTCATGTTTCTTCTGTCATGGTATAATACAATAATATATTGATTTGTATCTAGTTCTTTTACAAGGCCTGTAAAATATATTGACAAAGTAGATACATTGCATTTTCTAAAGTAGAAATCAATATGGCAAAAATGGGCATGTTTCTTGGTTTATTGTGGTCAATTACATTCAGTTGGAAAATTTAAGATCTGTGTTTACCTTATTTTATTCCTTCAGTTAGTAAGAAATCATTATAGAGATTTTTCTCCTATTCTCATAGGAAAATAGAGCATTATATGTTTTACTTCAATGAAAGCAAAAATATAAATAGCACAGGCAAAGTAGATGGAGTTCATGGGTACTGAAAGCATTCTGATTGTTATTCTTTTAAAATTTCACTTAATGCCTTTTGAACTTCATATTCATAATTTTGGGAACAATATAAAACTAAATAATATAAAGTCTTATCAATAACAAAAAAGCAAAAATATTAGATTTTTTATCAACAGGGCTTCTCTGTATCTGCTATATCTGCTCTGGTTTTTAAGTGGGAATTTCTATTTGTAAAATTTTTTCAATACAGAGATTAAATTCAAATTTACATAGTATAAATTCTTACTAAAGTGGCTTGATGTAATGGGAATAAGAAATATAAAATGGCTTAGACTTCAAGATACCTTTTTTTATCTCTTTCATACCCAAATCTCTCGCTCTTTCAGTCAGTGCAATTTGTCAGTCAAGCCAAAGCTTTTTGAGTGAACATTTACTGCTATTTTCTGAAAGTGTACCAGAAAATTTGAAAGTAACTACAAATTACTAATAATGTATTTGCAACATTACTTTAATATACATTTAACATGAGTATACTTAACAGTGCATATCTCAATACTTCAGCCCTAATGACCAAACAGGGAAATTCTTTCTGACTTTTAATTACCAAATAGAATTGGGTTCTCTTACATCCTTATCAAACAAGAGTACTGTTCTGAGCAGTGACAACAAAAATATATGCCAGATGATGAGAAGAACACCAATACCGCTCAGATGGGTACTTTCAGTAAGCAAAATGCATTCGCACTAACGGGAAACATTGTGTGTTTGGAGCATGAATGAGCTTGTCATTTGCTGCCTTATAAACAACTGCTAGAAATTTCTGACTCTTGGTGGGAATGTTTTCCAGAAATGTATTTTATAGAAAGTTATTTTTTCTTGTCAGAGCAGTGCTGAGTCTTAGATGCAACTATGTGAGGCACTTTGCCTACTTATTAAATGGGTTATAACAGTATATTAAATTTTACTGAATTCAGTCCAAATATTCATTTTAATACATTTAGTTTGTGTGGTTTTTAAAATGAAGTTTATGCAAAACAAGCTTTAGATATTCCATTGGAGGTGAGCATCCTTCACAATTCAGTGTTTTCAGAGCACTGATTTTATTTTTTACCACCCATTCCACCCTACCCAGAGCTATTCACTTTTAGTCAGTAAATAAATCATGACAAAGCTGAAAACATCCTAATTGGATTATTATTCCCAAAGGATTTAATTTCATAGCTTTATTACTTCACAGTTTTATTTTTGTACTCAACACTAAAACTAAATAAATGACCTCAAAGCTTAACAACAGTGTGGGACATTGTGCTGGTATCTGAGGGGTAATGATCAGCAAAATCAGACATAGGTATTCCTGGAAATTATTGTCTAGAGATATCCTAGACAGGCTATTTAAATTAAAATTAATGAAAATTAAATAAAATTTAAAATACAGTTTCTCAATCACACTAGGCACATTTCAGCTGCTCAGTAGCCGCGTTTGGCTCCTGGCTGTCCTATTAGCACATGTAGAAAACATTTCTGTCATCACAGAATGTCCTACTTGATAGAGTTGTTCTAGAGGTCAAGAGCACAGCCTGAAAAATCAGGCTACCTGGAGTGAAAGCCTGCTTAACCATGTTAATTATAGGACTTCTCCCCTGAAAAAGGAGAAGGATAGTAGTACTTGGGAAGTGTAACAATATCTACTGGAGATGGTTACTGTAAGAGTTAAGCGAGATGATCACAAGAGGTTTCATGGCCAGCACATTAAGAGTGAGTACTCAATAAATGCTGGTTGTTATGTGAAGTCAATGGCTATTAATAAAGCCCTGGCACAGAGGAAGACAGCATTACAGCTGTGGTGGACGCTCTACAGGAAAGATGCACTGTGCTAAGAGGCCCCACAGTTCCTTACTGAGCAGAAAATCTCTAGTAAGACAAGACCAGGAGTCACCTGTGGAAAACAGGCTAAGGTTAAAAAAAACAATGCCTCCTCCATTTAGAAGTTGAACTCCTGAGTCAAAAATAGTTAAATAAGGTTACTTTTCCTAAATCTCATAGAGAAGCAGCCTTATAATTAGTCAGAATTTTGAGCTTCAGACAGCAAAGAGTATTGCCCAGGTGATAAATAAGAAAAGGGAGATATTAGAGGTCCTTTCCTGTAAAAAGGCATCACTCAGCAGGATACATTCAAACTGGAAATGAGGGGACATCCTTCACTCCTTGGGAGGCTGTGACACAATGCTGAAGTAAGTGAGGTATGGAAGAAATAGAGTTTTATTAGAACAAAGTTCCTGACTTCTCAATGTACCCTCATGTATCAAAAACTGCAAACTTGAAGTTGTGAAAATGGATCTATGCACTAACATTAGAACAGATAACTAGATCTAAGAAATAAGTTTCCATAGATGGGAAAAATTGCAATAAATTTTTAATATATAACAAGAAAAGCTTTGCAAAAGATTATTCCATAAATATCAGAATGACTGAAGAGCAATTTTTGGAAAATAATTTTATATAATATAATATTATATCAAAACAAAATCCATGCATAAAGGTTTAAGTACTAAAAATAAATCAAAGCAATAATTATTTATAAAGTTTCTAAAAGACAGATGCCTTTTCTAATTGAGATGTGATAAAATATACCTCAAAGAATAAGTTAGAGTGTTCTATAGGAATCAAAATTTAGCAAAACAAAATGTCACAACCAGAAACTGGAAAAATATTTGCAGCAGATTTAGTTTCTGTGTTAGACTAAATACACATTAAAATTAATTTTAAGAAATACTTATTTCCCTATAAACAAAGTAGCAAATGTTGAATAAAGATTTCACTAAAAATATATAACCAATAAAATAAACCATTCACCCTTTATATAATTTAAAATTCAATGCAAACTAATTAAATAAATCATTATGTTCATATATTATAGTAAAAAAAGTGCTACTATAATCTCTAATGCTGACAGAGATGTGCTTAAATTGTTATTCTTATACACTGTTTGTGTCATTGAAAAATGTGTCAACAGCCACACCCCCATCCTCTTCAATCCACTTCTAAGGATCTAACCTAAGCAAATACCTAAAATCTAAAAGTATCTATATGTATGTCAATATTAATCTTGACATTATTTGTCATGCAAAATCATGTCATGATGTCCAACAACAAAAATGTAGTTAAATCAATTATAATTATTCTATATGATGTAATTATGATATATTATACTCACATTATATATTAAATATAATTATTATGTCATTGTATTATAGCTATATATCATATATTATACATTAAATATATTTATTATATCATTGTATTATAGTTATATATCCTATAATTATGTGATGCTATGATATTCCCCAGCCATCAATATAATAACAGTGCTTATAATAAAAATTAAGGTAAAAATATGATATAGAATTACATATGCACTTTGACTATAAGAAGGCTGAAAATAGAGTGTTATGAAATTGGTCGCCATTAACACATATTAACATTACTTATAGATAGACTAAAATACATGTATACCTATTCATGTATGTATATGTATGTGTATATGTATATATATGTGCATGTATACATATATGTGTGTGCTTAACTGAAAATTAGAATCTGTCTTCTAAACTTGATTTGTAGAGTTTAGTATGAAAAGAGCAACAATGACTTTAACAATAAATATAGACAGAAATAGCAGAGTCTTAAGGAAGCTTATTTTACTGTGACACTATGTAAAAATAATTACTTTTTAAAATTAGTTTTCATAATAAGTTGATAATATTCCTAGTAGACTAAATTTCATGAGTCACTATTTCGGTTTTTATCAAGGTAATATTTATTACAGTGAAATCCACAGTTAAGTATATAATCTGGTGATTTTGGTAAATCAAATATATAATGTATTCAACTCCAGAGAGTGCCTTTGTCCTGTCTTCTTTCAGGTAACATTGTCAATAGGCAACCTCCATTTTACTTCTTCACAAAAGATTCATTTTGCCTTTTTAAAAATTTCACATGAAAGGATCATACAGTATATATGTACCTTTGCAGGTCTTCTCTCAACTTTATGTTATGTTAGCTAATGCTCCTTTCTCAACTTAAATCAATTTGTCTGGAATTCATTTAGCAATACTGTATATTATTTTGATCTTTCCACTTTCAAAATTTTATTATATGTGTGTGTATGTGTTTGGTTCTGGAGATTGAACCCAGGGTCTAGGACTTCCTAGGCAAATGCTCAAACACTTAGCAACACCCTAAACCCTGGTTTTATATTTAAAGTACATTTCTAATAGAGAATGTACAGTTAGTTCTTATTATTTTACTGAACATGCAACAGGCCTTTTAATTGAAGTGTTTGGTCTACCTAAATAAATTTAAGGTGCTTTTTGACATTGATGGTTCTAGGACTACTATTTTGCCATTAGGTTTTTATTTGTCCAGTCTATTATTTATGCTCTTGCCTATTCCTGACATTTTGTTTAATAATTTTAAAAACTTTATTCAATTTTAATTGTTCTTTTGAATTTTAAATTATAGCTCTTTAAACTATTATTTTGTTATTCTAAAAATTACAAATTATACATTAAATTATCACATTATAACCATATTTAATATCATACTATTCATATACAATATAAGAACTTTATGATAGTTTACTTCCCCCAGCCTTTCTGCTATAATAATTATGTACTTTATAACTCTGAACACTAAAATTCTTACATTTCCATGTTATTGGTTTTGCTTTAATATGTCATACATCTTTCAAGGAAATTAAGGGAAGAAAAGTGGTACAGTTTATACTCATCCACATATTTACCATTTCTGATGCTCTTCATTTCTTCTTCCTTATAGTAGACTCCATTTAGTCATTTCCTTTCAGCTTCAATATTTCCTTTCATATTTTCTAGATTGCAAGCTAATATAGTAATTTATTTCACTTCATTTGTCTGAAAATGCCTTTATTTTTGAAAGATACTTTCACTGGATACACATTTCAGGATTTATAGTTTTGTTTCCAACCATTTATAGGGAACACTCTCTTGTTTTCTAATTTCCATTGTGTTTGATTTAGCCATCATTTGTATTTTTGTTCATTTGTATCCAATATGTCTTTTTCCCCATCTGTCTCCTTTCAAAATTCTCTGTCTTTAGTTTTTAGTATTTGATTGTGATGTACTTAGTTCTGTGTGTGTGAGTGTATGTGTGTACACATGTTGGAATCTTTGGGTATCTAAATTGGTTTTTCACCATATTTGAAGAAAGTTTGTTCATTTTCTTCTTCACATATTTTTTTCTAGCACAATCTCTCCCTCCTAGTGTTCTAGGACTCCACTACAAATGTTTAGATGGTTTAAGTATCCTGAATGACACTAAAACTATTTTATTTCTATTTTTCTCTATGTCTCATAGATTGGATCATTTTCTGTGGCCTTGTCTTCAAAGTTACTGATTCTCTTCTGCCATCTCTAATCAGGTGTAAAGATCACCCATTGAATTTTTTTCACTTCAGATATTTCCCTTTTCAATTCAGGAATTTCCTTTTAATTACTTTTATAGCTTGATTTCTTTGCTAAGATTTACCATCTGCTCAGTCATTGTATCCATATTTTTTTAAAACATCTTTAAACATATTCTTAGTCTTCATCTACTATTTACTTCTGAGTCATCTTTGAGTCAGTTATAGTTCACTATTTTTTCTCTTGATTAGAAGCTATACTTCCTGGTTTTCTGCACATGTACATAATTTTTAGAGTGTATGGATATTGTGGAGGATATGTTGTATAAACCCTAGGTTTTCTTGGTTTCCTCTGAGGATTGTTTTTGTTCTAGCAGGTTGTAAATTACTGGTCAATCATCTTATACTACAATAGCTTGGCTTTATACTTGTTAGGTAGGTGTACTCCAAGTTTACCTTTCGTTTTAGTGTTATTATGCTACTATTGAAATACACTACATCTAATTATGGCTCCTTGGTGCTTTCAGTAAATCATGACTTTTTTTAATCAATCCTTTCTAACTTGGTAGGACAGATTTCAGATTTCAAGCATTGTCACCTATACTATAAGGAGCATCTAAAATCTCTGCTCAGTTTTTTTCAGCCTCACAGTTAGGGCCCTCTTGTCTCCTTAGCCTCCTCTACAATTCAGTAAACCAGACAAAAATTTCAGGGGAAGTTGTATATTGATTTGCTCCTTGCTTTATAGATATTTCTCCCTCAATTTTGAGCCACTCTGCTAGCTCAAAGCTATTCTCTGACATCTCAGGCCTTTATGACTGTAGCTTTCTGCTTGAGTTATAGTTCTCAACTACACGGACTAGGGAGTGCCCTAAGGGGAAATGCGAAGTAAAAATGAATCTCATCCACTAAATTTTCTTTCTTTCAAGGTTGAAATCTCTCTAGTGTTTGCTTGCCACGCTCCATTGGTTTCAATTGTCATATTTATATTTTGTCCAGACTTTATAGTTGTTACCTATAGGAAGGTTAACCGCACATAAGAAATCATGCCCTCACTAAAACTGAACCCTAGTGGGATCTTTTATTAATCTTTCATGTATGAACTCTGATTCCCTAAATAAGGAACTGCCAATGATCTCGATTATAGAGCATCTTCCCTCTAAATAGCAGAACATATTAATATAGAATAAGAAAAACATTCCTGGAAGATTTTGAAAAATCAAGAGCTCCTTCCAAAAACCATGTTTCTGGGAGCAATACTAGAAGCTAGCCATTTTAATGCTAGCTTCACATGTTCAGTGGTAGAAGTCACCATGAAGTCCCTAATTCTATTTCTGCTTAAAAGTCATACAATTTGAGAACTGATACTCTCAGAAACTGGTACATTCATCACTTCATTGGACTAGCAGATTAGGAAAGATTATAAAACCAAGAGTTTTTTTTTTGTTTGTTTGTTTTTTAGAAAATCTATACCTCTGAGCATGATGACAAAGCTTTAAAATGCTGCTTGTGGGCTTTGAGATGGTTGAGTCTTTCTCTTTTGCAGCCAGAATAAGAATTCTTCTTAATAGTAATTTAGAAAGGATGGGGATTAGGTTAAATTGATAATATTCTTATTGGATAGAGACTGGCATTTCCCCTAAATTGGTGTGCTTCATCAAAGGCTAGAGTATTAAAATATCCTTTTAAAAGTTTTATCTTATAAAAGATACTTTTAATTTTATCATATTAAAGTGTAATATATCTAACACCAATTATCTAAGAGAAAATAAGAATAGAGGATGAATTTTAGAGACAGACTAGCCTGGGTTTTAATCCCAGCTCTATCATTTATTAACTGCATGATTTTGGACATGGTATTAAGCTTTCTGATCTTCAGTTTCTGAACTAAAAAGTGTAACTATTAATAGTGATCCCACTGGGAATGCTGTGAGGTTGAATTAGATAACGTATTTAAAATGCCTGGCAAAGTGACACAGCACTCACTCAGGAAGTGTAAGGATATTATCATCGTAGTGATTATCATAACAGTATTAACATTATTCTTAGTAAGCTATTTGAGGAAACCATGAGGAATCAGAGAAGAAGGTATAAATTTTTCTTCTTTGTAGTAGGTTATATTATTTTGATACTTAATTATAAAAAGTAATTACACATGTCCAGTCCTTCTCTGCCTGTTTCCCTGATTGTATCTGTATACTGTTTTTTCACCAGCTTCACATCCTCACCCAGTCTTCTCTTCAGCTTTGCAGCTACAACAGCACTCTTGTCTTTCCAGTGCCGCTCCTCCTGCTCTTCCCTGTGCGCTTGACCGCCTTTACTGTCTTCAGGTCTTGGTTTGAATATCAGCTCTCCAGGGAAGCCTACCCTAGCTCATCTCATAATATTGCCTAATTTATTTCCTTTTGTTTCAGTTTGGGATACAATAACATAGTACCTTAGACTGGGTGGCTTCAACAACATAAATTCATTTCTCCTGCTTTTGGACACTGAGAAACCCATTTCTCACAGTCCTAGATCAAGATTTTGTTTCCGATGAGGACTCCCTGGTTGTAGATAGCCGTGTTCTCATGTCCTCACATAGAGGAGGAAAGAGAGAAGAAGCAAACTCTCTCATGTCTTTTGCAATTTTTATTGATGCATTATAGTTATACACAATGGTATTCATTAACATAGTTTGATCAATCTCATTCCCCTCTTCTTTGTCTCTTTACTGACCTTCCATCATTTATTTGTTATTATCATTACTATTACTACTTTAGTGCATTGTGATTATATATAGATTTCATTATGTATTCATTCATTGTATATTAATTGTATATTCCTGCAGCTGTGTATTCCTGGTGGATTTCTTTTTCTAGTATTTCCCCATGCCTCCCCTTCTCCCGCCCTCTTGATCCCCTCCCTCTACTCTGTTAGCCTCACTTCTATTTTAGAGAGGTCTTCTTTTTATTATTCCTTCTCTCTCTGTCTCTGTCTCTCTCTCTCTCCCCCTCTCTCTCTCTTCCACACATGAGAGAAAACATCTGACCCTTATCTTTCTGCATCAGGCTTATTTCAGTTAGCATAAAATTCTAAAGTTCCATTCATTCACCAGGAAATAACGTAATTTCTTTCTTCTTTATAACTGAGTCAAACTCATTTTATTTGCATATAGGCCACATTTTCTTTATCTTTTCATCTCTTGACAGGCTTTCGGGCACATTCCATAACTTAGCTATTCTGAATTCTGTGCATCTCATTCTTTTTATAAGGGTACTACTGCATTCATGCTGTTCCACCTTGGGCCCTAATTAACTCCTAAAGGCTTCACCACCTAACACTATTACATTGAGGATTAGAATTTCAACATATGAATTCTGAGGGGACACAAATATTCAGACCATAGCATTTTTTGTAGCACATTTCACAGTTTTTAGTTGTATGTTTGCTTGGTACTTACTAGTTTTCTTCCCCAATGTAATGTATGTACTGCAGCCTATTAAATTAATAACCAGGTATGCTTTATTTATCAATATATCTAGTACTTAACTATACTCAATTGTGAACAAGTAAATAAAAGATAAATGTGGTACAAGAGGATACAATGGGATAAATAAAACCAGTCTATCACTTGCCACATATGACTGGGCATAATTCCTTCTTCAGTGCTTGAGTCATGAGAAATGGTCATTCAATTCTCAGGAGTACAGAAATAACATGTATCAGCTACACAGTTGTGTTTGTACTAATCAACAAATCTGAAAATTTTTCTAATGGTTTAAAATTAATGGTCCACCTTTATTTCCTCCTTTTTTCTCTAGAACGGACACATCTGTTGCTCAGTGGATCCACAGTGCCTTCAGGAGCTGTGAAGTTGACTGTCTCATGGAAGATTTCTGCTAAAGAATGTTCTTTCATTAAAAAGACCAAAAAAAAAAAGTTTAAAAATTGAATAATTTGTGGGCAGCTAAATGCAGTTTTGTTAATAGCTGAGTGAACTTTCAATTATAACATTTGTAGAGCTTGATAAAAATTACAAAAGGAAAATTCTTGGGGAAAACTAGACCACAATTCTGCCTCTTCTGTACCTGACATCACCTTGTAGAAATGGGTGTGGAATATACACCAATGACCTCCTGATCCCTGGATGGGAAGTCTATGCCCATCGGATCTGTGAAAGTCTTAGGCCTCATTGGTGCAGAAAATCTTCTAGATCAAAATCTTCATGAATCATTTAGGTTCCTCACTGCAAAAAATAAAATGTAAGGCAGTGAATGAATTATATTTTCAGAAGCAAAGAGAAGAAACTATAACATGTACAGTACACGCTCTGAAAAGAAATCTGAAACAAGTTATTGTAATGATAAAAAAATAATGCACAGGCATGGTTAATTAATATTTTCTAACAGGAAAAGTCAGCCCTATTTCCTTGTTTTACTGCACTTAATATTATTTGGTTGAATCTGTTCGGTATGAGCTCGTTCTTGTGCAAAATTAAATAAATATTTCTCTTACCTTAGAATGTGCGAGTCTGTCTTGTTTAATATTTTCTACTTTTCTACAGATCTTTCAAATTACAAATTGCTTTCCAGTTCTGCTGATATAAATTCCCACTATGATATTTCCAAATTGAGAGGTGATTTTCACTAAATTATATGCCTAAGTAGAGGATGAGATGTATGGCCTCCTTCACCATCTTCAGATCCTTAATTTCACCTGCCCTGCTCTGTGTCCTGGGGAGTCTGACTTATATAGAAAATATTGGTGTGTTGTCTTTCCTTTTGAATCTGGATTGGTTTCCAGTATATGTCAGTGAAACTGGCAGTGCATCGGGAGGACGTAAAATTTGGATATTTTTTCTGCTGGCTCCCTTCCTGCCAGGTCTCCACCATGATTGGCTATGCCACCTTGCTGAAAGGTACATCTCCTGACAGGTGGCCTTCTCTCTCCAACTTCCCTCTTTAGGTTCTGATAACTTTGCTTGTTTCTTCTGACTTAGAGAAAGTAACAAGTCCTGCTACTCATGCTTGGGCTGGTGGGAGGGAATCCTTGCTCTATATTTTTGTTGGTTTCCCTATTTCCAGTCATATCTTTATAAATGGGCCCTTCGTGAAACTCCTTACTTAGACATCTTAAGTGTGCCATCTGTTTGCTGCCAGACTCTGACAGATATACAGAGGAGGGGAGTGTGTGAAGGTTGGGAATGTCTTCAGGAACCGGTCCTTCACACTGATATATAAATCCTTTTCAAGGTTAGAAGGAATTATTTCATTCCATGTTAAATCTTTTCCATGCACTAGAATCTCAGATGAAAAACAAGCTGTTCCCAATAAGGGAAGTTATTCCAATAGAGCTCTATTCTTACATTTTGTACCAATGATAAAAGGAAATAAAAGTATTATCAAATTAGCTTTGACTTGCATGGAAACATTTTTCTTTAAAGAAAAATTGAAATGGAGAGGGGATAACTGACCACTACAAGCTGTAGAAATGGTAAAGTGACTTTTAGCTACCCCCTCACCATTACTATAGAAACAACCTAACACGGGGTGAACTGAGGAAAATTTATAAATGTTTAATACTTTGGCATGTGTAATATTTATTGCATGCATAAATTCAAGTATCTCTGTATCAAAAATGATTTTTCTGCTACCTTTTTATGTTTAATTTACATTTCAGCAGAATAAAAGATTTATTTTTATAAGTGATACTTCTATGGTAAATAGCAATTTAGTATCCAACAGGGTTAATGTTTTTTCCCCATGATTTTTTTATCTTTCGTAGGTTTGAGATCTCATATTCAATTCTCTTAAAAAAATATATTTTACTTCTTTGTATGAGGAAAGTAAGAATTTTTCTGTGTGCATACTTACACTTCTACATCTGAATACAAAATATATATTCATTATTTAGACATGTTATATCTTTCTGGAAGGAAGAGAAATGCTGGGATCTCATATCCCATGTCTTTCTTTAAGTCTTTGTGGTGCTTTGAGAATATTGGTAGCTTGCAGACTCCTGCTTTCATATTCTAATGAATGAAAGAAAAACCTTAAAACATTGAGAAGGAAAGAGAGGAAAAAAACATGACCATGCTCTACCCAGGGCCATTAATCAGTGCATCTGCTCACATTGAACTCCCCTCTGCTTGCACTCAAGGTTTATCCCATAAATAGTAGATCCCCAGAATTATTCTTTTATCTACCAACCTCTGCAAACAGTTATCAGTGTTTCTTAAGAAACTTGTCCTTTTAAAAAGAGGTGGTTAATGCTTTGTTTCTCTCTCTGGTGGTAACTGGCAAAAAATGCCAACCTTATGGGAAAGTGAGAACTAAGAGGCGTGAATTGAATCTGAAAGTGCTTGGCTCCTTTAAGCACAAGGCTTGGAAGAAATAGTCCTTAGTATATTTCCTTATATCCCCTTTTCTGAAAACCAGAAAGCACAAGAACATTTAAATATGATTCTTTGGTAAGTAATATATGGTAACCTGTATCATGTATCTCCCCTTTTAAAGACTGCTACATTGCTGTTTTGTTCTACTTCATATGCTGGTAAAGAGGGTCATGGGTTGGTTCAATCACACTGCAATATCACAGAACCCCTTTTATCTTCCCAGTAACTTGGCTATCTGTAGCCCAAGTTGAGATGCCCTGTAATTGCCTTTACAAAGTGAACAGTATATCAAAGCTCTAAAACAGCAGTCAATACTCTGGAGTGTTGGAATACAGAAGTTATTCAGCTGAACAAAGCTGAAGCTACATGTACTGAATAAAAGATGAGCCTCAGGTCACGAAGCATTGTCTTATCTACCAAAATTCCACGTTGCTGACTAGTTAGGAGCGCCTCTGAAGGTCAGCAGATCCCAGGGACACCTGTGTGGTCCCAGTCCCATGGATCTAGTGCTTAAGCCTTAATGATACCAATTGCTTTCAGAGAAAGACTTGTTTGGTTTTTAGGTTTTTCAATGTAGAGCATTCTTTGTGCAAGAGCGATTGCTCTCCTGATCTCCAAGAGATTCATGCTGAAAGGATCCTCGAAGGCAATAGTGAATGCTGAAGTTCAGTGTCCATGCCAGTCATTGCAGCGCCTGATGCTCACCTCTGCAGGGCTGTGGCAGTGAACTTGGCCCTGGTGTTCTCACTGACCTTTCTTTATTGATGTACTGCTTTCCACCATAGAATTCAATATCTTCCATAAAGGAATTGTCACCTCTTTGCAGAGTAATTGCCCTCAGTTAATAGACCTGCAGGTAGAAAGGCAAGAGTGTCTTGGGCTATAGTGGCTCTAGATCTGTGGTGACATAAATTGGAACAGAACCGTTGGAGGACTTGGAGCAGTTTAACTGAGTTGTTGTTTTATGTTCCTTCTATTTTCCAGGATGCGAGGGCAACTCCCTCAAACCTTTCATGTCTGTCCTTAGATTCAATCATTTTCCACAGACTGTTTGCATAACAGATTCTGAAATTGTTCTTTATTCTGAATGACAGGTGACACAACATATTACTGTCACCGCCAAAATACTGCATTTAAAATATGTTCTACGTATCTCTAACACTAGGCACTTTTTAAAAAAATTATCTGAAATAAGAGTTTGACTACATGCAAGGGTGTAAATTATTTGAGTGTATTTTTAAATAATTTTCTCTTTTAGAAATCTGCAGCCATAAATAGGGAAAAGTAGAAAATTTAATTTTCCAGAAAATATAAATCTAGGAATACCTCTATCAAAAGAGATGTACAACCTATGGAGAAAATATAAACCCATATCTTCACAAATCTTTTTTGAGAACCTACTGCATACTGGATACTGTGTACAACTTACCTGTACCAAATTCACAGCAACAGAGCCACTTCAAAGAGGAAGTGTCCAGGCATGACAGTGAGCAAAATCTGACAGACCGTAAGCACTCATTTATTGCCTTATTAACAATTAAGTAGATGCTACTTCATGTGGTGATTAAGAAAATCAAGCTGGGTTAGGACAGGGAGGAATGTGCAGATACGGTGGTCAGAAAGCCCTTTTCGAAGATAAAGTGGCTTTGGTGCAAATATTTGAAGTGAGAGAATGAGCCATCTGCATACTTGGAGGGTGAATTACAAGCAGAGGGTTACAGATCTGAGGGGGAAACAGTGTGTCTGAGTGGCATGAGCCAGCTGAATGTGTTCGTGGAGGACGCAGTCAGAGCACCGGTTAGCAACAAAATGAGGTCTTCTGAGACCAGGGCCCAGGGGTTGGGATTTTATTCTTAGTGACATGGGAGTCATTAGGTAGTTTTGAGCAGAACTGCACCATCGTCTGTCAGTGGAAAGATTTGCTCTAGCTACTATCTGGAAAATAGGAGCTGGAGGTGGGGCATGGGAGGTGGTGAATGGAAAGCAGGAGGCACGTCCAACCACAGAATTCCAGTCAGTGTGAACTGACTATGGGAACCAAAAGGACCTAACATTAAAGAAGATCCAATTAAATGAAGAAATGTATAAGAAGACTAAATATCACAAAAATGCCATTTTCCCCAGTAGTTCTAGTAAGGGGGGAGGAGTCAGAGTTCCTAAAGGTGACTCTAAATTATTATGGCAAAACATATGGCCTAGAATGACCAAGACTATTTTGAAGAATTATATTTAGGGACAATGGAAACTTGAACCATGTGTCAGGAAGATGTGAAGTTACAGAAATTGAGTGAATGTGGCAATAAAAAGATAAGTGACAGATGAATATAGTAGATATGTAAAGTAACAGTGAGACCTCAGGAAACCAATCCATGCATGTGTAAATACTTGATCTGTGATGGTTGTTGCACTGTGAGGATTAGTTATGAGAAAACCGAATCATAAATGTTTATCTTTATTTCATACAAATCAATTCCACATAGGTGAAAAACCTTGATATGAAAAGTAAAATGAATTTATAAAAATATTAGGACAACTTTGTTATCCTCATAGTATTTTAAACAGACTCAAAAACCATATCTTAAAAGCATCATTATCTTCTATATGAAGTAGATGAAAAGGACTTGGAGAGACAATGATATTTTATATAATCACAAAAAGTTGATAATTGGAACCTATCTATCTTTATCTCTAGATTTTTTTAATTCCTAAAAAGAAAAAAAAAAGTATCCCAGAGGAAAAAAGGACAAAAGACATGTATAGGTATTTCACAAAAAAGGAAACCCGAAATGAATAATGAAAAGATAAAAATTGCTTGGTCTCACTGGTAGTCATGTAAATAAGTGTATCTTAAAAGCACAGTGACAACTCTGGGCGAAAATGACAAAAGAGAAACTCGTTCACACAGTGTTCACACGTCTAACACCACTTTGGAAGACAACGGACAGTATGCAGAACTGAGTCTTTGCACCCCTTGTGACCAGGATGTACATCTAAGCACCTAAGTTCATGTTCCAGAGCTCCACTGTCAACAATCATTGGCCGCCTGTTACTATTAAATTTAAAATAAATAAGCATGAATAAAAATTCAGTTCCTTGGTTTCATGAATTACATTTCAAGTGCCCAACAGCCACTCTGACTAGTGTCAAGTGTTTACTCTTCTGTACAGCACAATATACATTTCTATTCATTGTGGAATGTTCTATCGAACAGCACCGATGTAGGAAATTTCTTATACATGTGTACAAGTGGACATATAAAAGATATTTGTGATAGTATTAATTTTAATGACTAAATATCAGAAAACATGGTATATTTGGAATATTCCACAACAATGAAAATGAATAAGAATTGCATACAGCAAAATGTATGAGGTTCAGAAACAATATTTAGAAAAACCAAGAAGTAGAATATAGATACATTACAAGGCATTTCTGTAAATTTTTTAAATGTAAAAAGTAATTTGTGTTGAGGATTCTATGTATATGTGTGTAAGTATTAAAAATACATGGGAAGTCAAGTAGAAGAAAGAGAAGGGGATAAGAGAGGACAGGAGGGAAAATTGGGAAGGGAAATAGGGGGATAGAAAAAATGTATTTTGCATTTCTAGGATACCAAATAGTTCCCATGCAATCAATAAAGACTGGAGATAAAAGTTAGATCAGTAGAAGAAAGGGATGGGGCAGGAGAAAGTGAGGGGGGGAAGTATTGGGGAGCAATATTGCAATATTGGCCAAATTATATTGTTATATTGTGTGCATGTATGAATAAGTAACAGTAACTCCCATCATTATGTGCAACTATAATGCACCAATAAAAAAAAATAAGGGAAAAAACATGGGAATGATAAACATCAAATTAAGATAGTGGTTACTTTAAAAGGCAGAAAAAGGGTTCCAGGTACACATGATATATAACTGGGTTGCTAATATTGCTCTATATATTCCAACTATTTCCAAATAATAATAGTTCTAGTATTCAGGAAAATAAATTTACAAATTGATTAAAGTGTTATTATTTTTTCACTCTCTCTATATATTTGTATTTAAATATACTTAATATAATACATAATTTTATTCTAAATATGCATATTTATATCTATACTCTCCAGACTGAGCCAGTTATTTTTTCATATGTATATGTGAATGTTAAATTTACTGAAGCAAATCTTTAAAAAAGTATACACAGTAATGCCTAAGATTTTTCATTCCTGATTGTTTATTTAAATTCAGTACAACTTTAAAGATAAATTATAAAAGAAGAAATATGAAAATCTCTCCATTTGCTACTATTTTTATTTTTTGCCCTTTGCTTATCTATGTGTCTAAATATCTTACATAGTTGGAGTCATGGTATGTGTTATTTTATTTTACCTTTGCTAGCATTTTATTGTAAGTAATTATTACAATAAAATTATTATATTTCCATGAAGTTTTAATGACAGATAAGTATATGTTTGGTTTGTTGGAAATACAGTTTATTTCCTTCTATTTTCTCTCACTATTTTAGATACTGCTGTCACTCACATCATGTTATTTCCCTAGACAATATCAAGAGTAGATTTAATGAAGCCAGCTATGTACAGCTCTTTACAATACAATTTAACTTGTGTTATTGCTTGTCCAAAGGTTATATCAATGCATAATTTCACCAGTGATGTATAGTATGTTTTAAAACAACCTTGCCACCGTTAGGTATGATTAATTTAATTTTAGTCCTCTGCTGTGTTTCTTTTATATGCATACAATGATACATTTCTGTTTTAATTTAAATTTCTTTAAACAACTGTGAGGTTAAAGATTTCCAGTGTTTATTGCATAATGTGTGAGCTGTCCATTCATGTAGACATTGTCAGTGTCTAATAATGTCCTGGTTTCATATACCTACTGTGTGTTGTTTTGTAAATCAGGAGATACTCATATGTGATTGTTAGAAATCCTCTGACATATTTTTCCTATGGTGTGTTTCCTCAATATGGTAAGCTATTTTATATTTTATCTGTTTTCATTTTTATTATAATTTTAATTTGTGTCATATGATGATTTCTATTTTAGCCTCTTAGATTTCTTTCTTTTTTTAGTTTATTGAGGAGTTGTGTTGTTATAAATCATTAATGCATATGTACTAACAATATGGTATGCCCCTAATCCTAATCCAAAATCACCCCCACATCACCCATACCCCAGTCTCTTGACTCTTCTACATTTTCCCCCACAACAGATATAAATGTCCTTATGTCTTTATATATGTATGCCTACGTTTATATACATATGTATGCATATTTATATTTGTTTATATATAATGATTGTACATTTTCCAGAAATAAATGGTTGCATTTATTATTTGGCTTCTCAGGGGAGTAAAGAGTAAGCTACATTACTGATTCCTCTATCCCTCCCTATCAACCCTCCCTCCATCCCCCCATTTATCTATGGTTCCCCTAGATTATATGTGTCTCTTCAAATAACTACTTACACACATTCCAGAAATGTGAAACTCATCAATTCCAAAAACATCCATTCCATTTTGGGATTCCTTTATTTGAGTTCTTGTGAACCTTCACCTAAAATCTGTTCCCCTTAAATTTCAACCCAACTTATAGAATATAGGCCCTAATTTTACTCAGTGGGTCACACTGACAAATCCTCTTCCATTGTCCTTTCAGAACCCTCCTCCTTCAGTGTTAAATTTCCTCCCTGCTCACAAAAGATCTCAGCTGCTCCTTTTTTCCTGTTCCCCAGTTGTTCACTTGCCTGTGTGTGTACCATGGCAGATCAGGCACCACAGTCCAGGAAAACTCTCTTTAGTCAAAGATATTCTCAATTTAGAATCTAGACTACATTGGGACTCCTTTACTGGACATCTCTATCTTATAGAGAAGAAAACTTTATTTTTTCCCAATACATCAAATGATCTCTTTTGATATATTTGAAATTCATAAAAATTGTAAGATGCTAAATAAGAATACATTTATATTCAAATTATGTCCTCCCAAGTGTGTTTATGAAATCATCTTCCTAAGAGCATATTCAATGTTGTGTAAAATCACATTATATTCAGTAGTATATAACTATTCCATAAAGAATCCAATATCATGTATTTTTCTACTTCAAATTGAATTTTTCTAGTGATTTGGGTTTTTCGTTTATAGTAAATACATTTCTCAGCATGGGTCTTTGAACATTATTTCATCATCTCTAACACATATTCCAAGGAAGTTATCTTTGCCTTGCTACAAATAAAATAGCTTGATTTTATTTTAGTAATTTGAAACACTTTAAGTGCAAAGCAAAGTCAATAGAGATGGAATTGTATCACTTTGGTTAAATTTTCAGAAAAGGACACTAGTGAAATACTTCAAGTGATTCACAATAAATACAGAATTGTTCCATTGACATATTTAACCCAAGTTTTCTACATGTTCCTTTTAATTATTTGGTAGGTAACACATATGAGCAATTCAAGAGTTTGGGTTTTTATCCAACTGCTGAAGATTATTTCTCCTTTGAGTTTAATCAAACATCAAATATATTTAGGCACCACTTTATGCATTCTAAATTACTGCTTTTAAAATATCTTTCTGTCCCATTACTCTTACTGAGATCCGTCACTTTGTCATTATTCTGAGGGACAAGCCTACTTAAGCTGCTGTGCTCCAAGCCTTAGAGAAACCCCTTGAACGCTGTTCTGATGCAGGGACAAACTTGACACAGATGTGCTTGAAGAGGAAAGCAGTGAAGACCAAGGAAGCCTCTTTGCTGGCCTCTGACTCATGCCTTCCTCAGAGGATGAAGAAAATCCTAGCTCACATGGGGTCCAGAGAGGTGACCAAAAGTAGGTTTGAAGCTAACACCACTGTTGCAACACCTCAACTCTCCATTGCAGGACCAAAGCAGCTTACACAACATACCAATGAATAAGAGTGGCTATGTTCCAATAAAACTTTGTTTACAGAAACAGATGGCAGGTCATTTTGGGCCCATGAGCCATAGTTTGTCAACCTCCACTTTGAGCTATGGATACCCTGGGAAACCCGAGACAGCAATGTATATAGCCTATTGGCTATTCAAGAGCAAATTTATTTTTCCATTTCTTTTATATGTAAACATAAAGGAAATTCATGATTGAACTCCCATAAACCTTTTAGGAAATTCAAAGTGAAGGAGACCACATTTTAAGACCTTGAATCCAAATGTAGCCATGCTTCCCAACACAATACATCTTGCCTCCCACTCCCTTTAGCACTCAAACCTTCTGCTGTTCACCCTGAACCTAGTAAAACTGAGGATCTATGACCACAGAAAGGCCTCTGTCATTCCAATAACCTACCAAGGTTTTAACGCTGCAAATGTTAAGACCTCAGAGCTCCAGAAACTGATTCATAGGATTGTCCAGGCATGTGGTTCAGAACCACCAAACCCAGCATCCAGGATTTTCTTTTCTTTTTGAGTTTAGAAGCAAGTAAGTGAACTTGCCCTAATCCATAGCCAGGATAGAGTTGCCACTTTTGAAACCCAGATAGGCAAACTCAGATATCATCTATCTGCCTGGAAGCTTCAGTGTGCTCACCTATAAAATGGAATTAACAAAATTGCCTGCCTGATAAGACTTTGTGAGGATTTAACAAGACTATACAGAATTGCCATAAATATCCTAAAAGACCTGAAAGATTTTAGAAACAAATGTGTTGAACCTGAGTTTACGTTCCTGCTCTGTCACTTGTTAACTTAAGCACATTGAGCCTCATTTTTTAGAAAAGGAATCTATAACCTAACACAGAGTATATTGATTAACGATAACAGTTAACACATAATGGTGTCAACTGCATTATATTATTTTATTTTGTAACTGAGACTAGTGGCCTTAACTGGGAAAATAAAATTCAAAGAAGGTCAACAATAGGATAAAACATGCAGCACAGTTTGACAGAAATATTTTGTTTTTTTTTTAAGAAAAATTTTTTTAGAAATGCAAATCAAGCTTCACTGAGATTCCACCTCACTCCTGTCAGAGTGGCAAAAATTAAGAATATGAACAACGACAGATGCTGGAGAGGCTGTGGGAAAAGAGGAACACTGTTACACTGCTGGTGGGACTGCAAACTGGTTCAGCCACTCTGGAAAGCAGTGTGGAGAATCCTCAAAAAATTAGGGCTGGAACCACCTTATGACCCAGCTATCCCATTTCTGGGTATTTTCCCAAAAGAGTTAGAATCAGCATATTATAGAGAAATGGCTTCATCAATGTTTATAGCAGCTCAATTTACTATAGCTAGACTATGGAACCAACCCAGATGCCCCTCACTTGACGAGTGGATTCAAAAACTTTGGTACATACATACAATGTAGTACTACTTAGACATTAGAGAAAATGATATTATGGCTTTTGAATGCAAATGGATAGAGATGGAAAAAATTATGCTAAGTGAAGTATCCCAATCTCAGAGACTCAAGGGCCGAATGTTTTCTTTCATTTGTGGAAGTTAGAATACAACTGGAAACAATATGATAGATGGCTAAGCTAATAATAACCTCAACATGTATGAATTTTTACACGAACAGGGGGAAACTTGCCTAGGATATCTGGAGGTGGAGGGAGGGGAGCAGGGATGGGGAGGGAATAGGAAGGATATCCTGAAGACTGGAGGGAGGGAATATGGGGGAATCAACTCAGAAGGAGATCTCCAACCTTCACGAGAAATCCATTTAACACAGAGGTTCTTTCGGGGGAAACATAGAACCATAGGGAACCCAAGAGGGGGAAACCATGACATGGCATCAGCCTTGGCTAAGTATGTAATATACATTGGTTCTTGATTTTTTGATAATGATTCCTGCTCAATTGTAAGTCCATATGCAACTAATGAAAAAAAGAAATTTATTTGTTGAAAAATTTAACACGCTTCTAAAGAAACAATATAATACATTTATATTCTGAAAATTAGATTTATGCCCTAGAGCCCCCCACCTAATTACCTCCCCTTGTCCCTCCCCCTTCTCCCTTCCTTCCCAATACATCTCTACAAAAGCCTTAGGTTGTATGTCACTACACCTTTTCAGGATTTAATATATGAGAGTTGACCACCTTTCACAATGGTCAGGGTTTAACTCCAGCCTCCACAGATGAGTGAAGACATTTGACCCTTGGTTCTCTGGGTTATGCTGACTTCACTCAGCATGATTTCTTCCATAGCCATCCATTTACCTTCAAAGGCTGCAATATCATTGTTTCTAATTGCTGAGTAGAACTCCATGGTATATATGTACCACAGTTTTTGGATCCATTTATCCAGTGAGGGCATCTAGGTTGTTTCCATAATTTAGCTATTATAAATTGAGCTGCTATGAACATAGATATTGCTGTCGCTGTAATGTGCTGATTCTAAATCCCCTGGAAAAATACCCAAGAGAGGAATAACAGCATCATATGGTGGACTCATGCCTAGTTTTTTGAGGATTCTCCACACTGCTTTCCAGAGGGGCTGTGCCAGTCTGCAGTTCCACCAACAGTGTGCTAGTGTGCCTATCTCTCCACAGCCCCTCCAGCATCTATCATTGTTTTTTTCTTCATTTTTGCCAATCTGACTGGCATGAGGTGAAATCTTAAAATAGTTTTCATTTGCATTTCTCTGATTACTAGTGATTTAGAGCAATTTCTCATGTATTCATTGCCTTAATCAAGGACATAAATAATTTTGTGAATCCTAAAATGAAATAAAAGAAATTGAAAAGTTATTCCTGAGCTTAAAAATTATAAGAAAAATTATAATGAAAGCAATGATCAATACAAGTAAGGAGTGCAAAAGTAGGAGCTCTCCTTGGATCCTGGTCATTTCACGTACCATGCTACGGAGCCCTTAGGAGGAGAAGTAACATCTACCTGGTGTCCTTTTTCTGCCATATTCTGGGTCCTATAGCTGAAGTCTATATGTGTCTCTATGCTGACTGTGTTTTGTAATCAATTCTAGCCATTGGAGAGTCCCAGGAAGTATTTTAAGAGCTCAGTTCTCTAGGAATTTGCTTCTGCAACATCAAATTGGACTGGCATAGATTAGAAATAAAATTTAGTTGTGTTAAACTACTACAATTTTAATGTTATTTGCCACAGTACTCAGTCTAATAGCTCAATTTTTCTATCAAAAATTAGAGACTATGGCATATCAGTAGGAAGGTGGCCAGCAAACTGAAAATCATGAAAGTATTATGCTGTGAAGAAGATATTTGCAACAATGTGTTGGCAGTAATAATTTGATAGGCAGACCACATTGATTTAGAGGATGAAGTTGGAGAACATTAGTGTAGATCAGGTAGTATTTGGCAGGGTATGTAAGAGATTAGTTTGGAAAAGAGTTGGCCACTTTGCAAGCAGACATGAGACAAAATGGAAATGTCTAAAAATTTAAGCTATCAAGGGTTGGAAATATCTGTTACTGTGGCATTTAGATCCCAAATGCTAAGTAATATGATTTGAGAAAGACTCTGAGAAACCAAAAATCTTCTGCAGATCAAAATGAATAGTCTAGCAGCAAAGATCACATTAATATACATTTTTAGTCATGTTAAAATGGTCTAATGATTGTACTCACCTTAAATTAAGAAAAGGGGGATTTTGGAAATAAAATCAAGTGAATTTGGGATCAATATCTAGGAAGCAACTTTGAGTATTTCTTAACTCATTTTGTGCTGCTAGAACAAAATGCCTGAAGTTGGGTCCCTTGTAAAGAAAGGTCTGCTTAGCTCACAGTTCTAAAAGTCCAAGAACATGGCATTAGCATCTTCTTGGCTATGGTGAAGGCCTCGTGGTAGATAGCATTACGAGGCAGGAATATGCAGAAGACATCACATAGCAAGAAAGGAAACAAGAATCTGGGGAGGGAGCACTCTTGCTCTCTGTAACAACCTGCTCTTGTGGAGACTGGCATGGTCATTTGAAAACTCCAATAATCCATTCCAAAAGTTCCCCATGACCTAATTACCTTCCACTAGGTCCTCCTTCCTAAAGATTCCACCATATTGATATCACTACTTAAGAAACTGAAACTGCCTATACATAAACCTCTGAGGAATCAAGTCTCAACACGAGCTTTGCAAGGACAAACCACATTCAACCCCTAGCAGGTGTAGCTACAGATATATGGTTCTAATTGCAACCAAACATCTGAAGCTTAATTTTCTTTTTAATGAGAAAATTTCAGGGCAGAAAAACCACAAGGGTGGTCTAAAAGAGTTGTAATTAAAGACTACTGCCAGAGCTATGCAACCCCAAGCAAGTAAGAGATACCTTCAGAAGTGCCAAGGCAGGTATAGATAAGAAAGAACCTCCCACAGAGTAGAGTCAGGGGGCCAAAGGGAATATTGTGTGAAGGAGTTCCTTTCAGAGAGCAGATCCAGGAAGGAATCTCCCCTCATCTCAGTGTTGGCAGCGTTCACAGTGTTTGCCCAGCTGGATTATCCTTGGCCAGTAGCTAATTTTACCCCCTTTTGCATCCTCTCTAAATGAGACTATTTGTTATGGTGTATATCAGGGACAGATACAAAGTTCATAGGTTACAGAACAATGAGATATTATAGCTGATAAGATGCAGAGGACACACATTCCCTGAGGCCCAAGACTTTGAGCTGGACTTTGGAAGTGAGGATAATCTATGTGTAGAAAAGGAGAGAGAGATGGGAAATGAAATGTGGCGATCAAGCTGTGATAGATATGTTAGTATTCATCAAATTCATGCCCTTTGTATACGTAGAGGAACTCCAGGTTCCCAGCCCCGGCCTCCCTTGTGGTCTGTACAGTCCATTGATTAGGTTCTGGCCTATGGAATATGAGCAGAAATGAAATATAACTCTATGCACAAATCATTAAGTGTCTTTCAGCTAAGAACTCTGAAACCCTACAAAGACTCAGAAAATTACAGCTCATATCTGGCTCAGTACCAATCTTTGTACAGCCTACAAAACTGAAGTCCCACATTTAAAATTTTCACTTTCTAAAAATACAAATAATATTTCATGGCATGCAAGATTATATAAAATTTCACTTTCAATATCACAATGTTATTTTGGAACACATCCATGTTCACATTTATTTGTATATTAACTATGGCTACGTTCACACTACGATGGAAGAGTCAAGTGGTTGCCACAGAGAACATATATGATGTTCTTACTGCTGTATTCTTCTGATTTTGTACTACGCATTGCAGAGATGTTGTTTTAACTTAGCATCATTTGAGCCAGGCATGTCATTTTATCATGACATTTGATTTTATTATATTATTATAATTATCATTGTCATTTTATTATCTTCATGCCCATTAGGCCATAAAAAATGGAAGGAAGAGAAAAGTAAACTTTAAATGGCACACATTTAAGGCACAGTGGAGTGTGGATTATGCTGTTGTCATTTTAGATGGCAAAACACTTTGTTTTATACGCAATGACATTATAATCATATTAGGCAAAATAAAAGCCTCCCAAAGATGTCCATATTATGATCTCTGGAACCTGTGAACATTTAAATTTATAGTAAAAAGGACTTTACAGATGAGATTAAGTTAAGGGATCTTGAAATGGAGATAGTAAGCCAATGGTTTCAATACAATTACCATGGCCCTTATGAGAAGGAAGCAGGAGAGTCAGAGTCATAAGAAGAAAGGGAGGATAGGAAGCAAAAGTTAGGGCAATGTGATTGCTAGCTGGGAGCCATGGGAAGGAACTCAGAGGTCCTCTAGTATCCTGGAAAAAGCAAAGGACTTTTTTCCACAGACCCTCCAGAAGAGACACAGCTCAGCCAACTCCTTGATTTAAACCCAGTACTACTCCTTTTAGATTTATAGTGTCCAGAACTATAAGACAAATCTACGTTGTTTTAAATTACTGTTTGTGATAGTTTGTTAGAACAGCTAAAGAAAGTTAACATGATATACACTGATATTTCCAAAATAACCACTCATTACAATACTCCCAACTCTCAGGAAAGCAATGTCCAAAAAATTAGAAATTTAAAATGAAAGTATCCATATGTTAAATTTCTTCAGAAAAATAAAAAAGTGAAACCGACGGTGCAACCTAAGAAATTTTCCGTGGGTCTCATCTGTTAGCCAAGCAAATAAAGCTGTTAACTGATGGTGAATTGATTGAACTAAGTTTGATTTCCGTAGCAGAAGAAATATGTTCAGAAAAAATGATTTTTAAACTAATAGCCTTTTGATGAAAATACAACATTCGAAGACTTAAGGACATTGGGAGCGATATCAATAGTCAACAAAACATATGCAAATGGTTTTGAGTGGTTTGTCTTCATTCTTAATGAGTATGCGCGTGTGTGTGTGTGTGTGTGTGTGTGTGTGTGTGTGTATCACATACTCACTGTTCTTATTTACTCAACTCTGAGTTTGAAGTTTGGAATCATCAGTGTGGAACAAGAACAGGTGAGCACATTTTGAAGAGGTTGAGAAACTATTGATTCAGTACAACCTGAAGTAGCATCTATTAAGATGTGCTATGACAGAGGATGGCAAAAATGTATGGAGAAGAAAAGAGGTTTAGTTGAACAAATTCACAAAGATAGTGAAAAAATAAGTCATTCACAGCTTATAATCATCAGTAATTACTTTGCAGAAATATTTTAACTACGTATACTATTGAATCTGAAGAATCAACAGTGAACTTCTTTTGTGTTCATAGATTTACCCATCATCAGCTTCATTATTTTTTGTCAGAAACAGTAGCTGGGTATACTGACTTTCCAACCATATAGCAGATCAGTGGCTTAATGCTGTTATTATTTCTTGTTTTTCTTTTCTCTTCTTTGTTTTTTTGAGATCAGATTCAAAATTGAATTTTTTCTGAACAAGGAAAACTATACACAGCCACGTAGCAAACACTAAATGGCTTTGGAAATCAGCTTTCCTCGCAGAATTGATAGCATAGTGAAGGCAACCTAAAATATTGAGGTAAAGTGTAAAACTTTATAATTTCCATAGAAACTGATGTTGTTTGAGTAACATGTCAATCTATTTTATATATTTTCTGTGCTGTACATTTATTTTTTATTTTTTTTCCACATTTATTAGAAGTATATTGCGATACAGGATACAGATGAGGGGGAAACATTGTCAAAACTGTAGCAATCAATGTGTATAAACTTTATTAACCAGGGGTAATGCTAACGCATAAATAAGCTACTATGGGTTTCATCTATTGCCGTTTCCCCCAGAAGAACTCATGTGTTAAATGGGTATCTAGTGTAGGAATAACATCGGCTTCTGGGATGGTTCCCCCATCTTCCCCATCACCAGACTCCTATGAGTTCTTCGTATACCCTCCCCCCTCCCCATCCCCTTCCCTCCACCTCCAAG
>PVKS010003685.1:0-100987 GCA_004027875.1 Aplodontia rufa | reverse complement strand
TGAAAGGTGGTAACTTAACAAAACTGGAAGCTAGTGGAGTCCGTGACACTTAAGGCAAAAGGAATTGTATATGAGCACAGTATTTGATTGATAAAATTGTTTCCCACAGGGTTCATTTTAATAATTCTGAACCACTATACATGTGTATTGGAAACAGTTAAGTAAATGGATTATGGTCAACTGGGATCCAGAATTCTCACTGTTAGAGTTAGAAGATTCAGGTAAGCAAGGTGAGGAGGCTGGAATGAGCCATGTGGTATTGGATAAAAGTTGGAGAAATCAGTATGAATTCATGTTTTGCTATATATATATATATTTCCATCTTAAAATATTTAGAAATGTGTATATGTATGGGTCAGTATATATACATGTATTTCCTTGTTCTGTGAGCTGAGAGAACCTAGAAGCAACAACTACCCAGCAACACCACCTTGTGTCTAAATCTGGGGTTCTAATATCTTCTCCAGTAAAAGGAACCAGGGATCCTTGTATAAATATCTTATTTTATAGTCGAGGAGGGAAACATATGAGTCTAGAACATCTCATAACACTAACAAATGAAAGAAGGGCTAAAAAACAACAATAAAAGGGATGGAATTAGATTGAAGGGACACAAGAACTAACTAAAAGAGCTTCAATGACTAAACTGGAACAATTTGAAGAAGAAAATAAAGTATATTTAGTTACAATTCAAAGTATAAAATAACTACCTATGAAATCGATAATTACATAAGCAAATGTTTGAATACATAAAAGAGAAAAGATATATCTCCCATGCAGAATAATTGCAAACACTTTAAGTGATATTCCTATGTCCTCTAGGTGATAATCTCTCCTCCATCTTCAATAACAGAGTGCACACAGAAACTTCTTTCCAAAGAGTACAATATGGATAGATAGGAAAAAAAAAACTACTAAGATTAAGGTGGAACCTGCCACACACTACTCACCAGGCGATCAGTATTAGCATCAACAGTGAACATTCCAGGCAATAGTGTGGAGTCTACTATAGGATGAAAATGGTCTCTATGATCTTCCTACTCAAAGCCTATCATTCCATGTCTTATCATAAAAAAGTCAGACCAATTCTAATTGAGGGCCACTATATACAGTATGTGAACAGCATTCCTTACAGCAATCATGGTTGTCAAAAGCAAGAAAAATTTGAGATAATATTATAGCAAGGAGGAACCTAAGGCAATATAATGTCTACATGAAATGTGGTATTCTGGATAGGATTCTGGAACAGTAGATGACATTAGGTAAAAATTTTAAAAATCTGAATAAAAGATGGACTGTAGTTGAAAATAATATATCAGTATTAGTTAATTAGACAAATGCAGTATAATAATGTATGATATTAAATAACAGAGGAAATTACATATAGAGTATGCAAGAACTTCCTTTTAATATCTTTGTATCTTTATAATTTTCCTCCAAACCTCATATTGTTTTAATATTCAAAGTTTACTAATAAATTGAAAAAAAAAGAACTAAAGGTTTTACTACTGAGTTGCTCTTAATTAACTCTTCTGAGTTATGTTCATCTATTCACACATTGGACTTTCTCAACAACCTTGTGAGATCTAAAGATGTATATTGTCAACATCCATCATCTGTATTTTATAGAAGAGAACACCTGCACTGGGAAGAAAATTGATCTGCCCAAGATTACACAGCTAACGATCAGGGAACTATCAGTTACATTCTGTGGTCTTTATGGCTACCTCCTACTGCTTTCCACTTTACTATGGCCTCATCCATTCAAGAAAGCAAAAACTACAAACCTAATTTCTATCGCAATTCTTTTACCTTTTAGACAAGCACAAATATGAAATAATCGCCCTCTTTCCAGATGTATCCAGTGACTCCTTTTAGTGTACATGGTATCCTAGGTTTTGTGAAATAAATTGTTTACTAATGCAAAACCACATTTGGATTCAGCTATTATCATCCCCAAAGACTCATACTTCAGGTATTTGACCACTTTTACTTCTTATAGACAAACAGTCACACCTTGTTCTCCACTCCCTGGATTTTAATGAATATGTCCTTTGAGGGAAAGCATGTGCCTGGTGTCCATTCTGAGGAACATGAATGTAGGGATGAGTAACTAACATTTAATGGATTAGTACAAGGAATTAGAAGAGTCAGTTTCAATGTTAAAATATATACACATCGAGCCTCCTTTTATTTGTTTTACTTTTTCACATTTCTTTAAATTGCAATGACATAAAAACTTCTGGAGTTAGAGGAAGTCATCTTGTTTGTTCCTGTTATTTTACCAATGAAGCCTTACAATGAGAGAATGCTTTAGATAGGCTGTAAATCAAAGATTGGATGTAATGGATACCTATGACATAGTCATTCTGAGATTTAATTTTTTGAATCTTTTCTTTTCTTTGACATATTAGTGTATGTGGTGCTGGGGATCGAACCTGCACCCTGGCACATACCAGGTGAGTGCTACACCGTTGAACCATCTGTCCAGCCCCTGTCATAGTCTATTATGAAAAAATGATTTTCCCAAGAGAAAAGGAGCTCAGTTATATTCTTTTGTAAAAATTTCCCTGAAACTCTCTCATTTACAGGACACCAGTCTTTTGTACTGGCCTTAAACGGAATGCAATGCATTTGCTGATGGCTATCTCAAGATGATTTAATCCATGCTCTAGCTGCCTAAAGGAGGTGGAGAGGACATGCTCTGGGCTGCAGTTCAGCAGAAAGATCAGCCATCCAGCTGTGAGTGGCTTCTGGTGGTCATTGCTCCCAGCATCTCAGTATCTTCGCCTCTATATTGATTCTGGGTGAATGACTCTGTAGTAATCATCCTCCCACCCCCACTCTTCTATTTCTCCTCTCAAGTTCAGAAAGGAAGCCATACACACCTCACTGTTTATTCTTTTCTTACTTTGCATTTTAAAATAAATCAGTATTCACTTTCACTTATAGAATAAGGAACGGCTCCATTTTTTTAAAACTATGCCTATTTTTAGGCTATTGACGTGACTTATGTCACATTTCTTTTGGAATGAGGTATAACCTACATTTAAAAAGAAAGGAAGGAGAGTAAGAATAAAGAAGGAAAGTTGCAAAAAAAAAAGAAAAGAAAAGAAAGGAGGAAAAAAGGAAGGGATAAAGACACAGAAGAAAGGGTAGGAAAATAAGAAAGAAAGAAATAAAGGGGAAAAGAGGCATATATTACGAAAGCAAAATCCATAGAAGTTTCAAAAGCATTTTATTGAAATTCCTTAGGAAATGGCCTTTAAGGAGATAATACTAGTAGGTAGAGTTGAACTTAGGTGGGTTTGAATAATCAATCACACAGGTATCAATTCACAACTGCTATGTATAAGTGAAATGGAGCTAGAAATTATGCTGCAGTGCTTCTGATGTAAGATTATAGCTGCTTTCAAAAACCACAGGGCACAATAATACCAAGTATTTGAACTGTGGCTGAAAGGGTTAAAAATCCTGCTGTTTGGACTGGAGCAGTGGCGTGGCAGTTATGGTACTTGTTGGGCATGTGCAAGGACGCAAGTTCAAACCCCAGCACCACGTACACAATGAAGTGTCTGAGGAATGAAAGTTACATGAAAAACTAAAAAAAAATTGCTTCTCACTCTCTCTCTCTCTCCGTTGTCCCCTCTTTCTTTGAAAAAAAAATTCCTCTCCTTTTTTTTTTCCTAGAATTCCCTACTTTGACCTTGAGCAGCTTGCTTTCTGTTACTTCTTCAATGTGAGTTCTCAGTTTGATAAAATAATCTGAGGGTCTACCTAATGGTTTGGTGCTAGCTATGATGGCCTCTGCTTTTCTTAGACACCAGTGTAAAAAAAAAAAACTGTCCAGTTTACTTTTAAAATAGTAACACAAACTCGAAGGGCAACAACAGCAAAACAAAATACTTCTTAAGAGGAAACTTCTGACACTGTAGATATACAGGCTAGCAATTGAGACCCCTAGACACTTAGAGTGGGGCACACGCTTTCCTCTTCCAGATAGGAACCATGATGCTTGAACAGAGAAAGGGATTATTTAAGGCAGTAGTTTTTAACCAAATTTAATTCTGTCCCTCTGGGAACATTCGGAAATATGTGGAGGCATTTTTGTTTGATAGCTTGGGCAGAGTGCTGTTATTGGCATCTATTACAAAAAGGCCAGGGATGGTGCTAAACATCTTAAAACACACAGGGGAGTTCCACGGTCATACTACAAAGAGTAGACCAGCTCAAGAGGCCAGTTGCGAAGGTCGAGAAATAGAGTTGCTACCTACAATGAATTACCTTTCTGTATGTCTAGTGGTAATGGAAAAAGTTATGCCATGAATAATTTAAATCACTTTGTACGTTGCTTGTCATCATAATGCAAAGAGTGAAAACTCACAACAGTGACGAGTCCAGCTAATTTTCTATTACATTAACATACTGGGGTCAAGAGTCCTGTCAAATAAACACCATCAGTACAAACTTCAAACATATGGCAAAGAGTTGCAGCTCTAGTTGAAACTTCAAGGGTCAAACAGAAGAATTAAATATGCTTCTACAAACAGTTCTGTAATTGCCATCAGAAACTGCATCAAGAGAGGGATTTTACAAAAATCATTCATACCCACACTGAGTTTGTCAGGACAAAACCCAGGAGTAGATTACAAAACAGTGAAGCATGAAAATAACGGGTCCTACTCATCATTCCTCACCCCGCTTTGTTCCAGCTGGGTTTGGGTGCCTTCTTTAAAAAAATTCTCAGTTATTGGCCTGTGAGGGTTTCCTTCAATATCAATCCAAAGAACTGTGCTTGTAGGAAGTTCTTCAAGGTGTAGCCGTAGGGAAATCAAAGAATTACAATGATTTCAACAGATCCCCATAAGACCTCAGTGACAGATGCCAAATGTTAGAGTTAGAAAGAAAAGAGCAAGGACTTGTTTGAACGACCATGATTTTCAGACAACGAAAGAGAGATCCTGAGAGGGGTGGAGGAGGCTGACTGGTTCAACAATACCAAGTTAATGTCAATCAGAATCCTGGTCCTCCAAAGAACCCACACAACTTACGAGGGCTGTACAGATTAAGTAAATATAGAATCTACCTCCTTCATTCTTTCTTTGTTGAGTTCTTCATAATGTAGATAACTTGACTTAAACCCACATATTAGAAAGCATTCTATTATACTCACTTAAAAGGTTTTCCAGGAGATCAGGGGTTGAAAAGAAAAAGCAACCTTCCCCAGGTCACAAAACTAGCAAGTGACAGAGAATAAATTTAAACTCATGCCATCTCATATCCAGTCCAAAAATTTAACTCTTGAGGACACAATGTGGCAGAGAGAGTGACAAGGAGCAAGGAAGACAAGGATATCTTATGCTAGAGATAAAAAAAAATCCAAGAACTTTTCTTGCTAAAAATACAAAGATATAGCACATAAAAATTCAGAATAGTTAATGCCTCACTTGGTCTCAATATCCACCCTCCCGTGCTTCAATTCTCTGCCCCGTAATATTGACAACATCTCAAGTGGAGCATTTGGTATAAATATTTTTCTTAAGGAAAGATTTATTGGAAAGATTTTCCCAAAAATTCAAGATACTCCTTCTGTGTATGATCTTAAGACATTTAAAAACATATAAATATCCTGAGGAGCAGGTAAATTTGAACAGAGACCAAAGTCCTTTGTATGGGTCATGAGCTTTTTGAATTCTAATGAAATTTTTCAACATTCTCAGAAAAAAATGCACATATTTACATACAGTTTGGATGTACTTTTCACACACACATGATTCATGAACATCCAAGGAGATCTTCAATGTTCCCCAAATCTGTTAGTTGACCATTTTTGTTGTGAAACAGGCCCCTGTCAAGGGTATGCGTTACCCTGAAGAAGTCAAATGAACCTTAAGTTCTCAGTTCTCCACCCATTTGAAGGTGGACTTAGACACTGGCTACACTGTCATTTTATATTGATAATGAAAGTAGCAGAATATGGAGGAAGATATCCCGAGAGTCAGAAAACCCCATCTGCCACTGCCTTGAACTATGACTTCCGGAAACTTCCTCTCTCTGAACCTTGGTCCCTACAATTGTGAAGTGAGGATCAAACATACGATGATTTGTGAGTTCCTTTTGGCATCAGTATTTTGAGATTCCTAGTTCAAGGAAGAGTAAGCGGTAAACACTTTTATCTCCCTAATAAGCAGTTGGAGCTATATTCACAACCGTTCTAGGGCCTCTAAAACTACACTTCCACAAACCAGACAACATACTGCTCCTGGCAAAGTCCTAGGGTGTGGCAGGAGACTAAGGATGCTGTAGCTGTGGATATCAGTTTTTCCATCAGCTACTAACCAAGGTTAGTAGCCATAAACCTCTGAAGGATTGAACCCTATCAGCAGCCCCATCTTCACTTGAAATAGAGCACAGTGATAAGGACTCAATTGGGTTTTGAGAGAATGAGTCAGGAAGTAGCTTCAGAGCCAGAGGAGACTGAACAGCTGTTTCCCGGACACAGGGGCGTTGTAGTCAATACTCTGGGTGTCAGAAGTGTGTGTGAACTGCATCCTCTTAAGCAGCTGAGTGTCTGTTAGTCATCAAGGAGCTTTCCCCAGGCACAAAAGGACTGGAATAAATCTTCCTTATCTTAGGAAGGATCACACCCTGTACTCACATTCACTGATAAAGTTTCTGAATTTTTTGTGACCTGGAGATCTGGAGACTTGAGTTAAATTGTATACTTCGTGTGGGTTTTAAGTTTCTCATGTGTGCAAGGGGGATTAGACAAGATTATCTCTAAGGCATTTTATAGTATGAAGACTTTGATTTTAGTGCATTTTTCACAACTAAAATATTTCTTTCAACTCAGCTCTCTCAACCCCTGGATCACTTTAAAGAGCCAAGCACTGATCCTTATTGGCTTCCCTCTACCTCTAAAAAACTGCAGAGCTGTCAGAGAAGAGGTAAATTGTTAGATTTTTTCAGAATATTGAAGGTTTCTTTGAAATGAAGGGCAAATGAAGAGCCATAACACAATCCAGTCTTGATATAGATCCTTCCAAAGAGATCTCCAAATGAATGCATCAGTTGCTAAGCTTATTCAGTTATTTAACATGTATTTATTGGACATCTGCTACATTCCACAGCATTGGGAATCAGATATTATTTTTGCTCTCAAGATGCTAATGGTGGAGGAGAAGATAGTGAGATAAGGATAACATAGGGCCCACAGTTACTCACCAGAGTTTTAGAATCAGATGGCACCTTAAAGGGGTATCTCATCCAACCACTGATCTGAAGCTTGATATTTCTTTATAGCGGCCTACCATGTGATTGTCTTCCTTCTTTTTGATCAACCCAGATTACTGGGAGTCACATTTCTTTTAGCAATACATTTCATTTTCATTTATAACTCTACATTCTTTTGAAATTACCTGGAGAGCACCAGCCAGCTTCCCAGAATAGGAAGGAAGTAAGAGAGTTCAGGGTCATTGAGGCCATGCAACGTGCTGGCATCAAAGATCAAATAAGAGATGATTTCTGAAACAGGTGAAATGGTCCAAACAAGGCAAGTGCTTCCCCATTTTTGGCTTGATTTTCCCATTTCTAAAAGGAAGAGGTTGGATTATGTGAAAAGAAAGCTTAGTGTTTATGTGAACACTGGCCTATGAAACGGGAAATGTATATAACGTTTCATCACAACTGAGTCAAATCAAGAGATACTGATGAGGGACCATGATCCTGGTGCACCAGACTCTAATGAATTCTAAGAGTCCTTTCTGACCAATTAACAATGACCCTAACTTATCCCAATTCTGTGTATCCATAGACCAGTTCTCCATTATCTATTGCTTATTTCATTTCTTCATTAGCCTAATCACCGTGAACTTACTCTTCCTGCCACTAAAACCCTGATTCTTTTCCCTCAGTAAACTTCTCAGTGCAATGTTTCACTGGTACTGTATGCCCTTGTTTGTAAAGTTAGTAAACTTTATTATTATTTTTATTTCTTGGATATTTTAAAAATTATTCTTATTGAGCCCTAGTAGTCTACACATCTGTGTTTCTGAGGAAGGCATAGGAAATAGCAATCTGCCATTCAATCTTTGAGGGACGTGATGTGAAGGTCTTTGGTCCTAAAGAACCGAGGATGCTATGCTGTGCCACATCTTACTTTTATGGACAACATGACCACCCTGCCTCTAAGACAATTCTTTTCCTAGCCATTCATTCTTTTTCGAGCATTTCTCCATGAATTCACTGTTCTTATTCCTAGCTTCAGTAATGAGGAGGAGAAGCTACCAGAATACTTGTAAGTATTTTCTTTTGTCTCATAAGAAATATGTAAAAGTTCAGGGGACAAACTAAGAAATCGTGTCCAGAATGGAGACCTGGCCCTGACCTCAGAGCCCACATTCCTCTAGGTCTTCCTTTCTTCTCCTGCAACAATAAATCACAGTTTTGCCCCCTCTTCCTTGTCCCTCTACCACAAAGTCAAACAAGTTAGTGAACTTTTAGCCAAGCTCCTCATCTTGCAGGGGAAGGAGCTGCCACTCGGATGTGTGAGGAACAGGTAAGACTCCTGGCATGATACAAATGTGTTAAATGTTATCAGATTTCTAAAAAAACCAGCTGAGACAGAAAGTTTTCTTTTTCTTTTCCCCCTTCCTACCCTTCTTTTCTTTTCTTCTTCCTTGTTTTTAAGGACACAGAGAGAGGAACAGAATCAATTTTATTATTATTATTATTTTCATTTGATTTTAGTTTCTCTGACACTTAGTTGTGTACATGGTGCTAGGGTTCAAACTAGGGTCCTCCTGCACACACTTACTGGAGTCTTACTATGAACCAGTCCTGGACATACACAGATAAGACTAATGGAGTTCATAGGAAACCGTGTACTATGACAGGGATTCAAGGCAAGTGCTACAGTAATGCAGATGAAAGAGACCTAAAACCCCTGCCTGAAGAGTAGGAGGAGGTGGAGGGAAAAGGGTAAAGGCAGGAGGAATGAAAGGAGAGATTGAAGACAAGGAAAACTTTGGAAATTTTCAAAACAAAGCCAACCCCAGGAAGAGAAAACATGCAGAGGGGAAAAGCAGGAAGTTAAACTCAAGAAAAGACAAAAGCTGGGGCTGGAACAGTGACTTGGTGTTTGTAGCGCTTGCCTGGCATGCGCAACTACCTGTGTTCAAACCCCAGCACCCACGTACACAACTAAGTGTCAGAGCAACGAAAGCCATGTGAAAAACTCATTAAAAATTGATTCTCTCTCTCACTGTCGTTCTATCTTTAAATAAATAAAGTCTGTAAAAACAAAAAAGAAAGATAAAAGCTAAAATCTCCAGTCCATTTGGCTCTGGTCTTTAAAAATTCTAACTGTTGCAAAGCCCTTAATATCTACCCCCCTCTCTTCAGGAGCTACCTCCTTGCAATGTGCTCCCCTTTCTGAAGTCCCTTCTGCACTATGATAATCTACTCACCATTTCATACCTTTGGCTGTATTAAAATAATCTTACACATTTTGTGACATTTCAATTTTGCCATATTCCATTTGTTTCTTTTTTCTTCTTTTCCTAGGGCCTGTCCTACTTCATGGTCTTCCTTATTATCTCCCACTTTTTCTCAAACTATTTGATTCTGCATTCATTGTTTAATTATACGTAAGTATATTCTCATTATAAAAGGTTTGCTGGGCATAGTGGCGCATACCTGTCATCCCAGAGACTAAGGAGGCTGAGGAAGGAGGATCATTTCAGCAACTAAGCAAGGCCCTGAGCAACTTAGTGAGACCCTAAATCAGCATAAAATATAAAAAGGGCTGGGGATGTGACTCAGCAATTAAGTACTCCTGGGTTCAATCCCAGGTACAAAAAAAAAAAAAAAAAAAAAAAAAAAAAAGAAAAAGAAAAAGAAGAATTTGGAACAAATCATGGGAAACTTTCATATACCCACATTCCTAGGTTTGCATTGTTAATAAAAGTTTCTATTTTTACTTTTACATATACATTTCTTTATAATTGTATTTCTTCAGAGTAAATAATTGTTTAATTTCCTAGAAATGCCCAGATTTATTCTATACCCCTTAACATCACCCACATTTCCCTTCTGCCCTAATTTGTGTCTGCTTCTTACTTTCATTTTCAGACACGCTAAAGTGCCCACAATTCTCAAAACACTGACTTATTGAGGCCTTTATGCCTCCATTGAAAATCTCCCTTTCAGAAATATGCTTTCCCACCTTTCGTTAACCTTTTTAAAAAAAGAGAGAGGGGCAGGGAGAGAGAGAATCAATTTTATTTAGTTGCTTTTGTTGTACCTGGTGCTGGAGTTCGAACCCAGATCCTTATGCATGCCAGGCAAGAACCATAATTGCTGAGCCACCGTTTTGCTCACCTTTGCTTAATTTTGCAATGTAAAATTGGTTACTCTTAGAGCTTACCTTCAAAGCATTCTATCTAGTTGTCCACTACAATATGTAAAATATGTATGCCAATTTATTAAGTACTTCTTTTTCCTACAGGATGTTAAGTTTTTGAAACAATAAAAGTATTTTGCTGGTCTAAGTATTTCTGGAATACAGCAAAATACCCAGCCTGCCCTATACACCAACTAAATGTTGAATTACTGAATGGCAGAATAAAGGGGAAAGGAAGATTTTGGGGAGGGGAATATAACTGTAATCTTGAGGTGTGGTCATAGGGGCATAGAACGTTTCTGCCATATTATGAGTTTTCTTCCATCCACTGACTTCTTGTATTATGCTCATGACGATGTTTCTCCAACAGCTTTCTTTCAGTTGTTGAAACCACAGATGCCTAGGATGTAATCAAATCTTGCTGGATTCAAACTTTGAATGTGAAACTTTACTAAACCTATTTTTCACCCTAGGTGACATGTCTGAATTCTGTAGATTTCCATCTGGTGAGAACATTGGGCGCTTTAACACTTTGAGAGCAGGTGCTGAACTGTTGTTATTCCAGGTCATGCAAGACAGAGATTCTATAAATTCAGAAGTAGTGAGCAGGGGTACTACTGGCAGGCTACTGCGATGACTTCATGTTCAAGTATAAAGAGGAGACCGAGTTCCCAACAAAGAAACAGGGGATGAAATCATCATCTTGGCTGTGTTTGGGAACTGAAATTGTTCAACTATATGGTGGGACATTCAATATGCTAAATATGATAGGGGATAGAACTGACTCACCGGATGCTAGGGAAGAAATATAGCTTTTCATGTTTTAGAAATGGCAGTTTTTTTTCCTGCTGCCTACTGTGTCTGCTTCTCTGGCATCTTTTATTTCAGCTACTGAGTTGTCAAAGAAAGATTTGTTTCTAAAAGGAAGTGAATAAATTAAACGTTTACTATAAATGGTTATCAAAACATCACATAGATAACAAGGACTTCACAAGGCAGTGAAGGCTAATGGATGTGACTTCTTTCTTGCTCTGCCACTTACTAGACATAGGCTGTGGGCATCTTCCAGAGTTGCTCTGTGCTGATTTTCTCTTCTGTACAATAGGGATGACAACAGTATATTTCTCATGGCATTGTTGCAAACTTTAAATGAATTGGCACATGGAAAGCACATAAGATGATGCCTAACACACAGTGAATGTGTTAGATATTGCTGCTTTTGAAATACTGTCTTTATAATCATTAAGAATTTAAGTCATGTAGAAATATAAACTTATGTTTCAACTTTACCACTTAATAACTACATGGACCTGTCAAGTTAATTAACTACTAATCCCAACTTTTCTTATTTGTACATGGAGATGATTAAATCATCTAAATCATTAGATTTTTGTGAATGTCAAATGAACTAGCATGTGGAAAATGCCTAGAATGATCCCAGGTGCATTTAACTGCTCCCTAGTACCATTTCTAATCCTTTTCTGAGTCATCCAGTAACTGGGGCTCCAGGGATCCAAAGATTACAGCTCTTTCAGACTCCCAATATAGGGGAGAAAAGAAACCCATGATTTTGGGACAATAGGGAAAGAGACTTTAAGCAGCATAGAGAGAAGACCATTAGATCACAGAGGGAAGGGAAGTGCCCATGAAGCAAGCATTCAGATTTCCTGAGGACCAGGAAGTACCAGGCCTGCCCTATCATACCCTAGCAACAGGCCAACCCCCTGCAGATTTGGATACTAGGCCTCATACACTGTGTGCAGAGGCTATAAGACTAATTTAGCACTGGTCTGGCTATACAGACTCAGACCAAAGACTATATGCTGAATCCCTTGAAATCAGACTTCAGAATATCCCCCACAAACAAAAGCTCCATTTTTCAAAGATGCAGTCACTACGCCCACACCAGTGAATGCTAGCCCCAGGTCAGCCATGACAGAACTGGGCCAAAAACCTTTCCCTGGGGCTCAAGACCCCAGGCCTGCCCTTCTGAACTCAGATACCAGGATGATCCCTGTGGACCCAAGTATTGGGCCTACCTACCTCCTGGCACACTCACCAAGCTAGTCTGTATGAAGGCTCTAACTACAAGCCTGTTTATAGATTCTGACTGATGAAGGGCTTTCCCTAGCAAAATCAATCTATGAAAGCTGGAAAAGGCACCTACTTCCTCAATACAAAGCCGTAAAGATCACAAATAATCAGGATAACGTGACAAAGAATAAAATGCAACACCAGTATCTGATCTAAAAGAAAGAAAACCACCACTACCACCACTATGAACAACAACAAAACTTAAGTTAGAGAAGTATGGACTGACAAAGAATTCAAAATAGTGATTGTAAAGAAACCATGAGCTATCAAGAAAACACAGATAAACAACTGAAAGATGTCAGGCAAACAAAATGTAAATGACATAAAAAGTTCAAGAAAGAGATTGAAAACAATAAAAAGAACCAAACAGAGACCCTAGTTCTGAAGAATACAGTGACAATACTGAAAAATTCCAGAGAGCTTAAGCACTAGAAATAAACAATCAGAACCATCAGGGAGCTCAAGTATAGGTCATCTGAAATTACCCAGTCAGAAAAAAATAAAAATAAAAAAGAGTAAGGAAATCCAATGGAAGTTTTGGGACACAGTGAATTGAACCAATATAAGTATATACCAGAAAGAAGAGCAAAAAAGAACAGATAGAAAACCTAATCAAAGAAATAATGACAAAATACTTCCCTAATCTGGAAAGGAAAATGAGTAGTTAGATGAATTCCAAAGCAGATTATTTGTAAAGATATCTTTACGGGGCTGGAGTGGTAGATCAGCGGTTATGGCGCTTGCCTAGCATGTGCAAGTACATGGGTTCAAGCCCCAGCAACACGTACACAACAATGTCTCAGAGAAACGAAGTCACATGAAAAACTAAATAAAAATTGCTTCTCCTTTCTCTCTCTCTCACTGTCCCCTCTTTCTTAAAAAGAAAAAAAAGATATCTTTACTGACACATTGTAATCAGGCTTAATTAATTGCAGATTTCATCGGGACATTAACTTCCCTAATACTCTGCCTGTCCAGGCTGCATTGCACCAGGCTGAGTGAATTTCTGCAGCATCAGAGATGTCAATGAAGTAGAATGCAGATATACACATGAAATGAATTTGAGATGAGACTCTTCCGTGGGTGGTAGATTGGAACTGGCAAAAACCTGCCCTCTGTAGCTGAGGCTGAAATCAGAGATGAGCTGAGTTGATAATGACATTAAATAGAAGAATCTAGCACACCAAGTCTAAAAACAGATTAGATTTTGTTCACTCTACTAATGCTGGGAGGTGGATAATGTGTTTTGGAAGGTGTCTTAGTCTGCACTGGCTGTCATAACAAATACCATAAGCTAGATAGCTTCTATACAACAGAATTTCTTTTTTTCTTACAGTGCTGGAGACACCAACAGATTGAATGTACAGTGACTGACCATTTCCTGGTTCATAGGTGGGAGTTTTCTCATTGTGTCCTCACATGATGGAAGGGGCTAAATAGCTCTCTGGAGTCACTTTCTAGGAATACTAATTCCAATCTTGAGAACAAAGCCCTCGTGACTCAGTCTCCTCCCAAAAGTCCCATCTTCTAATGCCATCAACTGGGGAGTTAGGATTTCAACGTAAATTTGTGGGGCAGGGAACCCATAACAGAAGAATTTTCATCAAAGGATAATTATTGAATTAAAATATTTAATTATTATGCTAAATAGAAAAAAATTCTGTGACCATTTATCATTTTTCTAAAGATCATAAAAATAGGGAATGCAAAAAGAAATTTATATTATGTTGTAGGAATATAATCTAAAATTATATTTTTATAAAATCAAGATTGGCAGTACCATTTGTACCAGGTCACATAACTAATTTAAAGGACAGAAATATTACTCATATTCCCAGTCCATAGACCTTTCCACTAGTCTATTCTGCCTATACCCACATTACCTGCCTTGATGTCTGAATCAATCTTAACATATAGAAAGGATTACAAGGAAGAATGCTATCATATTCTATATCCCCTGTTTTGGTGAATATTCAACAAGCATTTTAAAATAATGTACATTCTGTAATTACTACATGGCATGTGCTATAAATGTCCATTGGATCAAGTTGTTCAATAGCATTCAGATCTTCTATAACTGTGCTAAACTTTTATTAGTTGTTCTGTTAATTACTTTGAGAGCAAGAAAAATAGCCAGTTATGATTGTGGATAGCTCTATATCTTCTTTAGATGTGCTGGGTTTACATCTTCTCTTTCAGATCTCAGTTATTAAGCACATACATATGTAGGCTTATTATTTCTTCTTGCTTAACTGTTTATTTATAATTATATATTTTTTCAGTTTTAATAATACTTTTTCTTGGTTTCTACATTGTTTATTCCATCTTTCTGATAAATCTAGCTTGTTAATACAGTGTATTGATTTCTACTTTTTAATTGAACTGCTTATCATTAGCATTTGATGCACATGGTGTTGTGGCAGTACTCAAACCTACCATCATTCTGTGTTTTCCATTTGATTCTTCTTATTGTTCTCTTGTTCCTTTCTTACCTTTTTGGGGTTGATCATATACTTTTGAAAATGTTCTATTTCTTTTTCTCTACTGACTTGTTTTTTCCATTCTTTTTAACCTGTTCTGCTACTTGCTCTAGGATCAATATTATGGATCCTTGACTTACAAAGTCTATTGAGAGTCAATACATATCATATTTAAATACATACATATTTAAGCTTCAGAGTCCACACTGACATTTTCCAGTTCCAACTTCTGATGATATGTGAACTTACAGATATATGCTCCCATTTCCCTTCTCCTTCATTTGTGTCATTGTCACAATTTTACTTGTAGATTAAAGAAAAAAAAACCCACTTAGCAATATTTTTATTTTTTGCTCCAGTCAGTTGTCTTCTAGGGAAAATTACAGAAACAAAATATCTTCTATTTATTCAATTATTTATCCTTTCTGGTAATCCTTATTATTTCATGTAGATTTGAATGACTTTGTCTATCTGCTATAGTTTTCTCACAGTAGAAAGAACATTATTACCTTTTGTTGTTGTTGTTGTTGTTGTTATAAGGTGGCTAACAAATTCTCTACAATTTGATTTTCTGAAAATGTCTTAATTTTACCATTGCTTTTCAAAGAATTTTACTGGACATAGTACCTAGTTTAGCAGGGTTATGGTTATTTGTTATTTTTTTTTCTTTTGCTATTTCAAAGATGTGATTCCATTATGTTTTTGGCTTCTATTTTCCTGATGAAAAGTCAGCCATCACTATATTTGTTATTTTCTGAATAAATTTTTCTACATTCTCTGGTGGGTTCTTCCTCATGTCTGCTTTTCAGAAATGTATTTTTAATATGTGTAGATGTGATTTTCTTTGTACATTGTTTCTGCTTGGTATCTGCTGAGTTTACTAAAGATCTGTGGGTCAAGATTTTTCATGAAATTTGGTGATATCTTAGCCATTACTTAGTTAAAAATTTTTTAAATTATTTTCCCTCTTTCTTTGTGCCATTTCACATAAACATTCCCTAAGATGCCTTGAGATTGTAGTATATGCCCTTGAGGTATTATTAATTTTCTTCAATTTTTTATTTCTTAAGGTTGGACATTTTAAATTTATTTTCTTCAAGTTCATTGATACTTTATTCTTTTATCTCCCGTCACACAAGTACATATGGTAGATTTTTAAATTTTTCAGTAATTTATTTTTGTTGTTTATTGTTTCATTTCCTTTTATATTTTTCATTTTGCTATTTAGATTCCTCTTCTGTGTCATGAAGAATATATATTCTTTATCCCTTGAGATTATTAACGATAATTTCCTCTTAGTTTTTTTCTAAATAAATTTCATGACTATCTGTAAGTGTATTTTTATTAAATTTTGTTTTCCTGCTATTTGTGAAGTAATTTTTAAAGCTCTATAGTGGACATTTTAGATAATATGATTTAAATATACTGGATTGTGTTACTTTTCTTTGATGGTTATAGATTTTGCCCAAGCAGGCAGCTCAATTACTGATTTTTACTTTGTATTTATATGTGATTACTTTTATGTTTAGTTAAAACCTATTAGTGTCATACTTAAAAATGTTTCTTAAGTCCTTCTAACGTGGTAGTACTTAGACTGTAAGCTGCATTTTCTGTGGAAATTATCAAAGTGGAGTTTAAGGTTTAATAAGTAGGTATAGCATAGACCTTGTTCTAGAACAGGAGTCAGCAAACTATGGCCTATGGGTCAAATCTGTATCAACACCTGGTAATTTTGTAATTAAAGCTTTATTAGAGCAGAGTCACACCCATTCATTTATGGATTGTCTACAGATGTTTTCACACTATAAAAGCAGAGTTAGAGTAGATGCAATAGAGGCCATATGGATCAGAGATTTTATAATATTTATACTCTGGCCCATAATAGATGTTTGCTGACCATTGTGCTGTGACATGGTCATACATGAGATATGACCTACGTGATGTTTCAGCTGAATGCTTAGGGTAATAACAAGATTTTTCCACTCAAGGACTCCCAGCACTGTGCTGCGTTCAGTGTCTCTATTCTTCTCTCAAGTCTGTAGTATTTGCTTACTATTTACCCTCCAGGAGTCTCTTCTTGAGTTTACAAAGCTCAGCGCTTAGCCAGACGCTTGACAGAAGAACCTACACAAACTATGGTGTCCCCGTTCAGCTCAGCTTTCTAGTACCTTACCTGCCACATGGGTTTCAGCTCCTTCAGCAACTCTTAATTCTAATCTCTTGTATAACTTTAGTGAGACTGTTGAGCTTCATTGTGGCTTAGGCTCCCTCTCACAATTTAGGAAATTTTTCACAAGCAGAAAGCTGGGACAATCATGGGACACATTCCATGAATATTTCTTCTTTTGAGAGAATTGAAGGCTTATTCAATGACTAAAAAGAGTTTTATTTTACTTTCATCCATTACTGGTGTGTTTCTATATGGTTTCAAGTATAAGTTCCTCTACTGTTATTTTAAAATACCAAATCCATGTTTTTTGGCAAATGCACATAATAAAGCAGACATATTTACACATGAAACATTACACCTTTTAATAGACATGGAATGACTGATGGGGTTATACTTATATTACTTGAGAATTATCCATATATAAGTACACATACATAGAGCAAACTTGAATTTAAGAAAATCATCACTCAGTTTTTCATCTAAAAAGTTTTAAGAGTCTCTTTGGCTGGATTTTGTATGTGAGCTGACATTTCAAAGTAAATCAGCAACAGATTCACCAACATTATATTATCTGTTCTTATTATGGGTGGGTTACCCATTCCATAGTATTTATTAGTGTGCATCTCTCTCATCTCCTCTACTTTTCTCTTTTTCTAGTTTAATTAAATTAATATTGGATTCAGACTGCAGGTTGTCTTTGAGTACTTCCAATTTTTGTTTTGGTTTTTTTTTGCTAGAATATGTAAGTAACATTATGCTGACTATAGAGATCCATTTGATTATTCTCTGTCCTTTCCTTACATAGAAGAAATAATACTCTCTAATCATTATTTTTGTACTACTTAGTATTTGTTTTGTAAAACAATCCTTGAGAGTTTTTGAATTACAGTATGATAACTTCTTTTTTCAGCCAAAATAGAGCTTCTCTGCTAAATGGTCACATTTCTAATAATATAAAATGATGACACTTTGTGTTGTTTCTAAAATTATTGGAATTTCCAAGGAATTATAAGAATAATTATTTAATTAAATGCTTCTTATAAGTTTATAATTAGGCACAAGCTTACTGATGATGTATTTGGTAAGTATGGTACAGCTGTAAAGAACTCCAAAAATAATAGAGGTTTTGCAAATATTTGAATAACTAGATTCTGATGTCACTTCCTTTGCTAAGGAAAACTTTAAGTTAGGTATTAGATATTCATCATAGTCATTAATACTCATAATTATATGGCATGTATTTGGAATGTTCACACTTTTTAAAAGTTCCTTTCTGGTTGCATTTCACATAAAGGATCTAGGTTCAAATAACACTTTCATATACTGAAAGCTATAATTAAACCAAAGTTGTACTTAAAATTAAAAATAAAAAGACAAGCCTTTAAAATAGAAGGGCTAATAAGACCTTAAATGAACTTGCCTAACTGTCTTGGCTGTAGAAATTAGCTGACTTTTATCTATAAAAAGGGTAATTGGTATATTAGTTAGGTTATTCTCTGCTTCATGCAATAGAGATCCCAATTAAAAGCAGCTTTAAAATATATTTTTGCACATGACAAGGTGCCTAAAGTGTGATTCCAGAATTAATCAATCCAGTGGTTCAATAGCACCTCCAAGGACTCAGGTTCTGCCCTTATTCCTGCTCTGCTATTCAAAACATGCTGACTTATGTCCTCAAACATGTCTCCTGAGTTGCAAGCAAATTACAATGACTGCCAACATCACACACCTCATCCTCCAGCCTCTTAGATTGCAATCTATTTCAGATTTTTACACAGAACATACTAAATGGGAACCAGATGCTGTACAAAAGCAGTTTAACAAACATAAACACACAAGAGTATAACTCAAACCAAGATAGACTTTGGAGGCAGTAGAAGCTGACCAGTATTTGTGACATTCTTCTACTCCCAGTGGCATGCTGATACATACTTGTGGAGTGGATTTCTGGTGAGGGGGGATTGTATCATATGTTAACTTCTGTAAGCATAAATATTTCCACTGGATCAACTTTAAACTACGAAAATGATGTTATTGAATGCAGAGTAGAGAAAAGGAGGGGTAGTTCCACCATGGAAATGTTATCCATGTAAGATGACTAAACTGCTCAGATAAGAGTAAAATGATGTACAATAATTAATGAGTGATATATTTTGACTATAGATATCTTTGTTTTAAAATGAAGTTTATATCATTTATTTTTAAATGATAACTATGTTTTACAATGGTTTTGAAAATTTTCCAAAAATGTAATACCCAGTAGCCATGAGCAGGTATGAGATAGCTCTAGCACACCACTGTTCCTGCAGGAGCTTCCCCCCCACCCCCGCCTTTATTAATATCAGAGCCGCATACTAAGTGCACACCCGGAAGGTTACAGATTTTAACTAAACATTCTGGAAAATAAATAGTACTATATGGTTCACCATAAAAGTACAGAAAACTTTTTCATACTGAATACACAAGTGCAAAATTGAACAATAGCCTGAGATCACCAAAATATTTTATAAAATAATGAGAAATAAAAGCATAAATAGTAAGTCTTACTATCACATTTTACTGAAATTTGATGAAGGTAAAAGAAAACCTAAACTGAAAAGTGTAATCTTCTATGATGTATGGGCTAGAAATCTTGAATTCTGTGTCAATGTTTCTCAGCTGAGCTCTGGGTCCTGTGTGACCCCAGTCCAAGGCACATCACAAGGACATCACCTTCAAATAGAAAGTAGGCAGGAGGTTTCAGATAAATCTTATTGCCTACTCTAGCTGAAAAGTTTATCATTTTTAATTAAAGTTTTAGGGCTAGGGATGTAGCTCAGTGGCAGAGCACTTGCCTAGTATATGTGAAGCCCTGTGCTTAATTCCTAGAACTGCAAATAAAAACAAACAAAATTCTTTGTGACCTTGGGCATAGTTTTTCACTCTTCATATTTCCAAGTTAAAAAATATGTTAGTAATGAGACAAGTCCTCTGATGTCAAATTTATATGGAATAACATTGCTAAGTATTATGCTATAGCTATTGCTTACATGTAAACAATACATATTTACATGAATTGTTGTTTTACATATTCATTTTCCCTCAGAACCTCTAAGTTCCTTAAGAACAGGTCTTAAAGGATGTAGGTGAGGTGAAAGAATCTGGTCTCAGGTGGCAGTCAGGCCTAACTTTGAAGCTCAAATGGGTACTTTTCTAAAACCATACAGACTTTAGACATGTTATTTAATCTCTCATGTAATTAAACCTCTAGACTTTCGGGTCTTTAAAATGTTTTGAAGATTAATTGAGCTAAAACACAGTTAGTAAGCATTCAAGAAATTGAAGCTATATATTTGTTTCTCTATCCACAGCACTTAATATTGTGGTTGCTATATATGAGAGTCTTATTTTCACACAATGCATAAGCAAATGAAAGAATGAAATAAAACATTCAAATAATGAATAAGCTGTTTATGGTGTTCATTTTGCCTGAAACTGGCACTGACGCATTTTTAGGTCTGTAGCAACTTATCTTTGTGGACTACAATGGATGGGACAGGGTAACACTTCAAGGTGAGATCATATCTTGTAAAATGATGTTTCTCTAGATCTATTCTTCCAGGTCCTGATGCCCTTCATTGATGAAATAGGGCTTAAAAAGTGACACAGAATCTGTGCTTCTTGACATTTCTATAGCCCTTCCTGACCTTAGTCTATACTTTCAACTATAATTCTCATTGTACAGAACTCAAATGGTGTTTTAAAAGCATATTATTGATGCTGGTATTTGTACACACTAGCCAGAGGCACCAATTTTCACATCTCCAAAAAATGAATACCCCAGCTACAGAAATTATATGAGTTCTCTGGCTTTCTCTTGTTATAAGATCTTTACATTTTGGAGCTAAACCAGAAGTCACCCTTAATAATTTTTGAAAACTTTTATAGAAGTAGGTATCTCAATTTCCAATAGGCCTAAAGTAGCTAAAAAAAAAGTGATGATTAATGTTTCTTTCACTTCCCCAAATTCTGTGGGTCTCAGTTTTGAGATCAGATCATCACCTACTGATCTCTGTAGTGATTTCAGATTTTGAAATCACTACAAAATTTATTGCAGTGCGATAGTTCAAGAGCTTGTCTCATGATCTTACCACCCAGGTGTTCTCAATGAAATGCAAAAACTAAAGTTTGGCTTCTCTCCACTAACCCAATTAAGATCCCTTCCTGCTCATGAAGCTGAACAAGAAATTATATTGGAGGCATGGAACAATGGAAAATGGAATGAGATGGCATGCAAGAGTCGGGCCAGGAAATTTTATGTTGAAATCTGAGTGTGGGGTATCTTGGTGGACAGGTAATTCTGAATTACTAAGTCATACAGACATAAAAAGTCCTTTTTGTTTCCAGATTTTTCATTTTGTTTATTCTATTGATTATTTATTTATTTTGTTTTGTAGATATTTAGACATTTTTGTAAAATGTCTTTATGGCTTTGGTATATCTGAGAATAGCACCTTCTCTCAAGGTAAACATTGATAACTTACTCTCCCAAAAAAAAAGCTAAAAATATTCTTAAAATTAATTTATACAAAAACATATGCTGAAAATTTTCTGACTTTTTAACCACCCAGTAAATTTCCAAATTTATATTAAGATGAGATTCTAAATGTTCTAATATCAAAGCCAGTAAATAAAACAGTTATTTAGTGTAGGATTAAACTAATTTTCTTGTCCTTTACATGAGAAGGAAAATATATTGTTGTTTTGTGCACACATTTCAGTTTAATAATCTGTAGTTTCTCATTTTGCCATAACCTCTGTCATCTTTTTTTTCAAAACATGCCAAGTTTTTTTTTAAATGTTTGGTATTAACATTATTTTGCTTAGGTAAACATTTATTTCATATATTATTAGGTATTTCAACTGTTTTTAGACTTAAAGACATTTTACTGGCAAAGGGGATAAATGCTGTCCCAACTTTAGCTAATAAGAACAAAGTTGTCTCACAAATAAATGGGAGATTAGGTATATAGCATTTGGTATGAATAACATAAACACACGTTAAAAGGAGGGTCTAATCATCATTTGATTCTTTAATCTTTTCAGCCCTAATGGAGAATGGGCTGAAATTCAACCATTTCTCCCCCAAGCACCAAGGACTACATGAAAGATTGGCAATGCTTCTCTGTAACGCACTATATTGTTGTTAAAATAACAAAGAGTAAGAATTTATTTAAATTTAATCCCTTAAAAATATAAAGGCTGTAGAAAACTAGAAAAGTTTCTTATTATAAATTAAACTTTGCTTAGGACAAAAGTTTTAAGAAAATTAAACACTCAAGGAATTTTTGCTTAACAGTTACAGCTCATGAAAGCTTGACTACCATATATCCAAAAAGGTTTAGTCTTAGGTAAACTCAACTGAGACATCAGGAAAGTTAGTTTATTTGAATACAGTGATTGAAAAAAGAAAACTGATCAGCATGTATTATGATTTGAAAACATAACTTTACTTGTTTTGATTCATTTAGCATAAAGTTAGCAGATACCTCTATTGAGGAGAATTTTAGAAGGATTATATGTAATAACTCATAATAAGGACATACAATCAGGATAACTCAGAAACTGAGAAATGAGGTAGATTATTATTTTTTTTTTAAGAGAGAAGGACAGTGAGAGAGAATCAATTTTTATTGAGGTCTTCACATGGCTTTCGTTGCTCCAATACTTAGTTGTGTATGTGGGTTGCTGGGGTTTGAACCTGTGTACTTGTGCATGCCGGGCAAGCGCCGCAACCACCGAGCCACTGCTCCAGCCCCTAGATTATTCTTTTTGAGTAAAGCAAATATATAGTAGATCTGCTGGACCAAATCCATTAAAGAGACAAAATGATCTCAGGCTAAAACTAGAGTGAAATTAATATATAAAATGAAGAATGTGCTGTCTAGATCAGTGGGGGTTGTGTTGGTCATTAGTCAGGGTGAAGGAAACACAAAAGTCCATTCTGACTGAAGGGGTCCAGCTCTGTCATATATGCAGTGGAGGAGCAAGAACACTAGTGTCTACGTGCTCTCTTAATATGTGATTCTTTATGACACTGCAGGGAGATGGATACACCTGGCTACCATACTAACTTTCTCTCTCCCATTTTTTCTTCTATCCCAAACTCAATTAACAACATTCTGAATCTAATTTGGTATTCCCCCTCAATATATCTACAGGAAATCCAGTGGAATCCAGCAGAATTTTATTCAAGATAGTCCAATTTCTCATCCTAAGATGTACTGTACTGTTTATCTAACTTTCATATATTAATCTTTGAGTGTTTTGTTAAACAAGAAAGCTTCTTTTTGGTGGCCTATCAGGCTTCTAAACCTTAGGGATGAGGACTAGTTTTGGGTTGGGATGTCCATTCACATAATGCCCTGCTGTGGGAAATAGATGCCCTTCTACCTATGACACCCATTCGTGAAATAAGGCCCATCTCTGCAAACTTCAGCAATCCTGTTGTTCAAATTGCGAAACATGTCCCTGGTACAACCACTCTTTACCACTTTAGAACAAGCACCATCAACTTTCATATAGAAAAACAGCCCCCAGACACGGTCTCAGCATCTATTCACCCCACAACTAAAGTGACTCTGAAATATAAGACAATAAAATCCCTTATCAGAGAAACATCAATCCTTCTTTATACCCACCTGATACAGTCTTGCTCCCTAACAACTGACCTCATTTCCTGCCTTCCTGTCCTTGCTCACTCTGTTCTGTCCTCTCTGATCTTGTATTCCCTCCCTGGAATGCTCTTTCTCTGCAAACTTAACATCTTCATTGTGTTCAGATCTTTGCCCAAAGGCCAAAGTTCAGTTTTGATGGGAGAACTTGTTAGATGACCATCACATTTTATATAGCACTCTTTCTAACCCTGTCATTCTTTCTTTATATCCCTTGCCTCATTTTTATGCAGAAACTTCTCATGACCCAGCATATCATGAGTTCTTTGTGGAATGAAGATATAATTTCCATGATAGCATGGGTCAGTGTTTGTTCACTAGTGCCTAGAATATAGCTCAGCACACAGAAGGTATTCGATATCTTTTAAAGTTAACAGTAGCAAAAGAGAAATATTCAATAACTAAGCCTAATTGATTAGTTCAGGAATCTAATCCTATCTTTTCCATTAATTAGGCATTTGTGTGATCTTCAGCAAGTCACTACCACTCTAACCTTATTCTGTTTATCTATAAAATGAAAATAATAGTAGTTCTGTTTATCTATAAAATGAAAATAATAGTAGTTCTGTGGTTCAAATACTGTGTTTTCACATGACAAAACTCTAAACATATATAAGGAATGTGGGCCAATAAGACTTCTAGTCTAACAAATAGGATAGGTGGAAAGATTTAGTGAAGAACATGGAATTCTGAAGTCCCATGCTGAGGATTTAGTCTTGTTTGTTCTATAAGCAGCTGTGTGATGTGCAGTTACCCAGTCCCTTGAAGCCTCCTTTTTCCGATGAGACAGAAAACACATTTTTCTTTCTTAATAAGATTTTTTCCACTAACATTTAATCAGTTATGTCTGAATCATCAGGAAGAAGAATATAAGCAACTGTGACTGAGGATTTCATTAACTATTTCTCTAAAATTCATTCAGTCAACAGTTATTTGTGCAAAATACTTGGGCGTGCCAGGTTCTACTCTAGGAGGGGCTTGGGATGGGAAAAGGATTAGACTGCAATAAACGTGGGGTCATGACATTTGAACACACATTATCACTCAAAAACTTTCTCCCCGCTTCCTCCTCTTCCTCCTCTTTGTTAGTCAACTTTCCTTCATTATAACAAATACATGGGATAATCAATTTTTAAAGAGAAACGGTTCATTTTGGCTCAGTTTTGTGTGCTACAGTGCATAATTGGTTGATCCACTGATTTCAGGCTTGTGGCAAGAGAGCACATCATGTGAGGTTATGCAGTGGAGCCTAACTGCTCACCTCATGACCAGGGAGCAAGATTAGATGAGGAGTTAACTGAGGTCCCGTAATCCACTTCAAGGGTGCACCCCAAATGACCTAAAGACCTGTCACTAAGCTGTACTCTTAAAGTTTCCACCACCTCCCTGTGGCACCAAACTGGGGTACAAAACTTTAATACATAGCATGGACCTCTGTGGTATATTAAAAATCTAAACCGTAGGATCCTCCTTTTTTTCCCCTCCCTTTTATTTTTTGCATAAAATTTTGAAATTATATTATAAATTTTTTTAAAGAAACTATATGCTCTGTTATGGTTTATGAGGTGTCCCCCAAAAGCTCCTGTGTGAGACAATGAAAGAATATGCAGCGGTAAAATGATTCAATTATGAAAAGTGTAACCTAATTGGAGGATTAAATCACCAATGGATTAGCTGGGTGGTACCTGGAGGCACTCAGGGTGTGGCGGGAGGAAGTAGGTCACCAGGGATTTTCTTTGGGATTTATATGTTGTCCTTGGCTCCTCGGTCAGTGGAGTTCTCTCTGCTTCCTGGCCACCATTCCTTCTACCATGATGTTCTGCCTCATCTCAGGCCCAGAGCTATGGAGTCAGCTGACCATTGACTGAATCTCTGAAACTGAGAGCCAAAATAAACTTTTCCTCCTTTATATTGTTCTTGCCAGGTCTTTTAATCACAGAATTGAAAAAATTGACCAAAATACTGAAAGACACCATTTTCCTAAGAAATGGTGAACTTGCAGAACTTGTGATTGTTTTCCAGAAATGTACAATCAAACCCCGTCAGTCCTCTGGATTGCAGTATGTGACCAACAAAGGCAGGAGAAGAGAATCTGTTGAGTTGGGGCATCTCTGTGGAAGGTAACTAATATATAGAATATATTTAATGATTTTAGTGAACTTTTCATCACAAAATTTAGATGAGGAACACATTATTGTCTTAGCCCAGATGTTCAATTTTTAAAGCAATTTGATTCTCCATTAAAGGCCTACTTTTTAGGGTAGGAGTCATTAAAAAGAAGTCTAGAATGAAAGAATAATCATTGTCATTTTAAGATCCTAAACTGGGCATTTGTGTTGAGTCTGAGTTATATTGACTCTCCTTACTGTGTATTAAAAACTATTCACCTACAAACTGTTAAATAATATTAGTATCTGTTCTCAGGGCTGTTGGGAGTTCTCAAAGGAGATAAATGCTAGACAAACTGTATTATTTACAGCTGTCCCTACTCAATGAAAAGGATCCATGGGAGGCTGTTAATAAGAGTAACACTAGTTATGTAGCCTGACAATTTCATTTCAGGGTTTCACTGATTAAAACCAAATGACATTCTTTGGTCAATGGAAATCAATTGTGGCACTGCTTTGTGACTGAGAAAGCCCATTGCAGACACAAGGTACCCAAAGATTCCAACGAGGCTGCATCACACGCCTCCTCACATGTTTCCACATTACCACTAAAGCCTTTTATCAAAGGACAAATTATGGCTGTGTCCAAAAACCATCTCCAGTCTGAATCTAGTTTCATTCACTTCCCCACCTTCATTTCAACTATTTCCTCAGAATCATTTTTGTTGTTATGAGAAGGGACGTTCCAGGTCAGATCCTCACTTTTCTTATAATTTCTTTTTGGTATTTAACTTGATCTGAAAAAATTTATCATGGGAAGAAGATGAGTATGTGTGTGTGTGTGTGTGTGTGTGTGTGTGTGTGTGTAGAAAAATGTAAAATGGAGCTGGGCACAGTGGCACATGCCTGTAATTCCAGCAGCTCTGGAAGTGGGGACAGGAGGGATCGCACGTTTGAGGCCAGCCTGGGCAACTTGGTGAGATCCCTCATCTCAAAAAAATTAAAAAGGAGACAGGCATAGTGGTGCACTCCTCTTATCCCAGTGGCTAAGAGTGCTGAAGCAGGAGGATCGAAAATTCAAAGTCAGCTTCTGTAACTTAGTGAGATCTTAAGCAACTTAGCAATATCCTGTCTCAAAAGAAAAACACAAAGGGCTGGGGATGTGGCTCAGTGGTTATTAAGTGCTCCTGGATTCAATACCTGGTAACAACAACAAAAAGTAAAAAAAAAATCATTTCAATCTGATTAAACACTTAAGAGATTTCCTAATTACTGTGTTTAGTACTTGATGTGAGATAAATATATTAAGAAATAATTAACGAATTAGCCACTGAAATAAGTAAATTTAGATATTATAAGAGAAGTAGAAATAAAGTCATACCATCAGAAAAGTCTAAATAAAGTCCTATGGATATCAGAGGAAAAAACCCATCTTATTTGTTAAGATAAATGAAAGCTTCATTCATCCATTCATTTATCCATTTTCCCATTCAGTTACTAACATTTATAAAATACCTACTCTCTGCCTATAGGAAATACCAATATAAACCATCCCCTTATCAGATGTATACTCAAGTTCTCAAACTTCAGGGTGCACCAGCATTTCCTGATGAATATGTTAAAATACAGAATTCTAGGCCAGCTTGGCTCACATGAGCCTAATAATTTGCATTTCTAACACATTCCTGGGTGCCTCTGCTGCTCTGCTCTTAGGATCCCACTTTGGGAATCACTAGGCTAGAGTGATTCAGCAGTTTCTGAAGTTGGACATATTCAAGAATCACTTTTAAGTTTTCTTGTTAAGATGCAGATTCTCATTTAGTAGTAATGATAGGGGCTCCCAGATTTTGCATTATTCCCTGTGTTTCAGTTTCAGTAGGAAAGGTGAATAGAAACTTATAAACAAGCTCAAAATACTTTAAGAAGTAAATAGAAAAAAGCTCAGATAACCCTTGAAGAAGAGACTGGGTTTCCACAGGGAAGCTTGTGAAGGTATTCAGAGGGAAGAGGACTACAGCAAACCGGAAGAGAGGTCAAGGGACAAGAGATGTGATAGACAGGAAAGCATAAGCTTGTGGGATCTGGAACTGGAGTAGCTTCAGCTAATGACAGCAGTCAGGTTGTGTGGGTTGGTGACTGGAATGGAGAGGAAATGGGAGCTCCTCCAGCTGAAGAAGCAGTGGAACTGTAGAAAACATCATGGGAAGGTCATCAAAGGAAAGTAGAGAAGCCACAATAAAGAGGGAAACATAACCACATTGCAAAGGAGGGTTTTCAGAAGGCAGCACATTGTCATCAAGTTGGTTTTCAGAAGGCAGCACATTGTCATCAAGTTCAGTAACTCTTTTTTTTCTTAAAGAGAGAGGGACAGAGAGAGAGAGAGAAAGAGCGACTCAATTTTGTTCAGTTTTTCATGTGGCTTTCTTTGCTCTGACGCTTCAGTGCGTACATGGTGCTGGGGTTCGAACCTGCATCCTTGCGCATGCCAGGCAAGTGCCATAACCGCTGAGCCACCGCTTTAACCTCTCAATAATTTTAATGTAGAGATCTCAAAAAAATATGAGATTGTTGAGAGATGGGAACTAAATGATGATCTGAAAACAGAGTGTTGGCCAAGAAATACATTCATTTCTTCTCTTGACTCCTGAATGAGAAGGAGTATCTGTAGAAGGCCTGACCTCTACTGAGGTGTAAGGGGCAACAGCGAGAGACAGCAGCTTCCAGCTAAGACAGTTGGCAAATAGTGAAAGGAAAAAAGAACAAAGATAGAAAGAAAATGGTGCTCAGCCCAGTGGTGAGTCCAATCACCACAAGGGGGGAAAATACCATGTTGATAAAGGGGAAATGGAAGAAAAATGTAACTAATCCTAAGGTGCTGAGAGTAGTGCATAAAGGCTCTATTTTAGTCAGCAAATTTCAATAACAGAGATTAGTAAATGAGATTTGTGGGTTATCAACAGATGAGGGAACACAAATATTAAGTCTTTAAAAACTCTGTTGAATGGGTTGCTTTTGAAATAAGTATTCCCAAGTTTCCAAATTGGGCAACTCCAAGCCCTCGAGGTTAAAGCCTTGTCTGTAAGGTTCCTATTATTCTAATAGAAATGTTTATTTTCCAGGTGGAAAATGCTACCCTCAAATTTCACTTTCTGTGGTTACATTAATGGTAAGAATTTGCTTGGAAATACATGCTTTCTTTAGAATCAGGCCATTTCTCTAGAATGTTAAAAGTATTCAGTTTTAGGGTCCCTGCCTGTCATAGTGTTATGCTTAAAAATCATGCCTACGTACAATTTACTGAGAGTTAAGGCCCTGTCCATAAATATTATAATGCAGGAGAAATCAGGGTCCTATGTGTCTCCACCAGGGTTCAGCTTTTCTGGGTGTCCCGATTTCTTCATCCAGGGATAATAAAGATAATAAGAGCTAACACTTATATAAGGTTTGATATGGTTTAGATATTGCCTTAATCTGTTTATAGTTAACTCATTCAGTTCTCAAACCTGATCAGTTAGGTAATAACATTATTGCACTCATATACACGAGAAAACAGAGAGAGAGAGAGGGCTGGAGTGGTGGCTCAGTGGTTGCTGTGCTTGCCTGGCACCTGAGGACACAAGTTTTAACACTAGCACCACGTATACAACAAAGTGTCCAAGCAAGAAAAGTCACGTGAAAAACTAAATAAAATTGATTCTCTCTTTCTCTCTGTCACTCACTCTCTTAAAAGTGAGCGAGCAAGAAAGAAAGAAAACAGAGAGAGATTAACTTAGAATCTCTAATAATAGCTCGAGAGAGAACTGAACCCAGGCATGCTGGCCCCAGCATATATTCTCTTAAATGTACTCCTCCTGTCTCTTGATTAGCAGTAGACAACACTAGTAACTATATCTGAAGTGGTTTGAGGAGTAAATGGGCAAAGCCTAAGGAGACCTTCTGACCCATGGTAAGAATTCAATAGATACCAGATATTTAGCTGCCCAGTGCTCATCCTCACTTTCTAAAAATACAGGACGCCAAATTGAGGTGTTTTAAAATTAGTAATTGTGGTTTTTGTAGTTGCCCTAGTTAATAAAAAAGCTAATTTGAACCATATGTCTTTCACATTTATTAAATTACAGAAATTTAAAAATAATAATATCCAAAGCTGGAACTTGCCAAAATATGTTGGCACACTCACCGAAATAGTAATGTTTTCCAGTAACGTCAAAGTCTCTACCCTTGTATTTGCCAATGCTGTCCCCTCTCAGGTGGCAGTATGTCATGGGGAAAGCAGTGAAGCTTTGGATCAGAGAGGCCCAGCTAGGGTGAGAATGAAAGTACAAGGAAGTCTATCCACTTACTAGGTAGGTAAACTTGGTTAAATTAATCTCTGACCATCATTTCCCTCATCTGCAAATAGGGGATATTACTTAGCTAAAGCACTGTATTACCTCCGATAATACAGGAAAATTACACGGCACCTTGTATGGATAAGATGACTAATTTTAAACCAGTTCAAGCTTTGCCTTGCGAAAGTGAAATTGCCCCATTTTAGAAGCCAAAAGAAGAAATCATAACAATAATATATCAAAAATGAAAATACAGAAACTGGGTATGGTAGCATAAATCTGTAAGTTCAGCGGCTATGGAGACAGAGACAGGAGGCTTGAGTTTACTTGCTTCATTGAATAATTGCAAAGAAATAACTGAAAAGCAAGGTTATTTGACAACATTTTTAATTTGCAATGAAAATTACAAACAACTATAATGTTCTAAAATAAAATAGTAAACATACAAATTTGCAATGATATGATGAGATCCTGGTGCTGTGACTTTTATGATAAAAGTAAAAACACCTGACAACTGGAAAATGCTTTATTATTTTATACTATTTATACAATGAAATTACTTATGAGCATAAATTCTATGTATAAAAATGTTTGAAATGTTTGAGAAGACATGGAGAACAACTGCTTCACTAGATTTGTCTTCACTGTCTTCCATGAAAACATGTAATTTGTCTAATATCAAGTTCTATATATTTTTTTCTGAATATGTTTTATCTGAGAACACCTAGTGTGCTCTGATATTTATGTTTCTACCTGAGCTTCAAAGAGCTTCCTTTACTTCATACTTAATTCAGACGATTGTGGAACTAGAATTAATAAAACTTTGTTGAGCTTTATTGAGCTTTTTAGTTTACAATGAAGTTAAGCTATTGAAAGTGTTCTTATTTCCCTTTTTCTACTGCTCCTTGTCTCCCCAATCAAACAATATTTACCAGTTTATTTAAATATTAACTAATTTACAAATCTTCTTTAAAATGTACTTAATAACTCAGGTACTAAAAAAAAAAATCATTCCTCCAAAAAATCAAAAGGCATATATTTTATCAGTCTTTTATATGCTTTTATTTATTTTTTAAATTTCATTTTATTTTTTAAACTACTGGGGTTTGAACCCAAGGCCTTGCACACACCAGGCAAGTACTCTACCACTAAGAAACATACCAGCCGTTATTTTAATTTTAATTTTTGAAAAGTTGCCCAGGCTGATCTCACAGGCTTGCAATCCTCCTGCCTCAGTCTCCAGAGCAGCTGAAGTTAGAGATTTATGCTGCCACACCCAGCTTATGTATTTTCATTTTTGATATATTATTGTTATAATTTCTTACTTTGGCTTCCAAAATGAGGCAATTTCACTTTCTCAAAGCAAAGCTTGAACTGGTTTAAAAAAGTACTCTGTGATATTTTAAGCTTTTTCAGGTATATTCTGTATTACCAAGAAGCAAAGAAATGCAGAGCTTCAGTGAAAGAAAGAAAAGAAAAAAGGTAGGCAGGGAGAAGAGATATATGAAAAGCAAGCTTTTTATTTCATTCCTTTGAAGGATTTCAGACTCAGCAGTAAAACTGTATAGGAATGTTAAGTAGAATGTTATACAGCCTAATACATTTTTAGAGATGTTTTGGGAAAGGGAGGGGAGGGATGGGGGGTAATTGGGGGGGCACTCTTGGGGGTAAATCTAATCTTCAGAATGTATATATATCTCTCTATATATTATATTATTTCATTAGAAGATTGTGTGATTGTTCAACAAATAAATTTCTGGAAAGAAAAGAAGAATAATATTGAGTAAAAGTGGTGAGAGTGGAAAAAAAAAAGAAAGAAAAATAAGCGGGGACATCAAATGTCAGAAAGGCCAGCAGCACATTCATAGACTGGGCAACACCGCAGGTTCTCTCAGTGAGCAGACACGATTCAAAACGGGACTGAAGAATGTGCCAGTGTGAACAGGACACTTGAGACAACTTGCACACTCCCCAAACTAACTAGAGAATAAGTAATGTATTAATAGTTCAAGTTTTAGTGAAGAATTCTTAATCAAAGTCACATTAGCCTCCACAGATGACTAGAAAATAGCTTATGCAGGTACAAAGATTTATCATATCAGACGGGGTAAATCAAGATGCTAGAAAGAAAGCTCATTTTTTACTAGAACTTTGTGATTGCTCATAATTTTGTTTGAATAATACTGTCAAACAGAAACTTTTCATTCATTGCCTGAGATAACAAAAGTAAGATGGAAATATCCATCTTACTATAATTTTAAATTTAGAGACCAGTACAGCATCATCGAAAAGTTGAAAAAAAGCAGATTTCCTTGCTGAAAGTTCTAACGAATATACTTTATTTATGTAGTTAAAAGTAAAGGACACTATTAAATTCAAGCAGAAAAACAGTAATTTCACTGATAAAAGATAAAAAAGAGAAAGCTACTGATTAATTTAAAATAAAATATTTAAAGTTTAGTACTTTTAAGGAAGCTCTAAATATTGACCACCTCAAAGATTTGTCAGGATATTCCAGGTAGTTAGGTTAAATAAAATCAGCAAATCTGAGGTATAACCTGCATAACCTTAAAAGCAAGAGTCTCTGTCACACTGTTTTCCCTATCATGAATTTGTGTGTGTTATTTATTCTGATTTATGCCAACATCTATAACAAATAAAAATCTTACATAAAGAAGCTACTGTAGGCAAGCACATGGTTGATTTAATTATTACACCAGCTTTCACTCTCTCCCTTGACTCCAAAGACTTTTGTGGTCTTAATATTATTACGAGGCTGGTTTTGCCCTTAATTATAAGAAACTGCCTAAGATAATGGAATTTGAGAACTGGTGTTTGCGGTTCAACTTGACAGATTAAGCTTGCTCATTTGAAACAAAAGAAAAAGGTGATGGAAATTTGAAAGTAGCAAGAGACTTTGAGCTCTTGCATTTCTGCTTCTAAGCTTAATAATTTCACTATATTCTTCAAAGCATCTAATTTATAATAAGAGACGCAGATATAGGTGGAGAATGGAGGGCATATAATAAGAATAAGAATAAGAATAAGAATGGAGCAACAATTAATTTTCTCCATCCAAATTGTCCCCTAAATACCATGACTTAAGGTGAAACAAAAATGTTAATAACTGTCATTTCCAGAACTCTGACTAACCAATAAATACACATCACTCCTGTCCATTTTTCATCCTATCTTAAATGGAACAAAGTGACTTTCAGAGGCTGGGAAGTGCATAATTACACAGAATGGAGTCTTTGGACTTTGATCGTAATTACAGTGCTTTATCCATCCGTCACTTGTTGCTTGAGGACTAGTCCTTGGTGAGTTCTTTAAAAGGACATAGAAACCCCGTCAGGACAAATTTGGGCTTCAAAACAGCTAATCAGAAACTTAGCTTTCTTGTCCTGAAATAGAGATTGAAAATTGCCACTTTAATCTGACAATCCATTTGGCTTTTAAGGGAAGTGAGAACATGAAGTCTCTCTTTGAGAAGACACATGTCTCCATTGTACATTCTCTCCGGGTAACTTTTTCTAAGCTTCTGTTGGGGCCTGGGATCTTGTCTCAGTGTAGGTAGTGGTTTTCAAAATTGGGTGTACAAACAAGCAGATCATCCGGAGTGCCTGATGAAAAGGACGATTTGTGCATTTCTTCCTTTTGTGTCCAATTTCTCAGAGAATGACATCCATCTCAAACCTAAAATCCAGAGAATCTTACAGCACCAGAAGGTCTGAAATTGTTTCTCCAAGTGTGTTTTGATTGTCACACCAATCAAAATTGTTCATTTTTGTGCACAAATTTATCAAATCATAGTCCCAAAGACTTGATATAACATTTGTCCTTATATCTGACGATGTCAGAAGTGACCACATGTATCCCTGTTTCCCAAATCTAAATTTGGACTCCTAAATATTAGAGGTATCATCGAAGAGCCAAATACATATCTGTGTAAAGCAGTCTGAAGAACTTTAACAGAAGCTACTAACAAAAATCACTGTTCCAATTTGCCACTTAGATTGCAGGTGCTTGCACCTGCTATCCTCAGGCAGCTTCTCCGAACTTTCTCACACTTTTTACTACTTCTACACAGGTAATTCTATGTATGATTTTCTGAGGTCTAGGAATGTATGTTACTTGTATCTTCATCTTCCCTATATCACACCAGAAAAGTAGTAATAGATTCACTGAATAGTTTAATTAAACCAACAAATAATAGTTTTATTTTCCCTATGGTTTGGGGATTAAAGTATTTTATTTGGCAGATTAGTTTCCTATGGTTGTTATAACAAGGTTATTATAAACTTAATAGCTTAAATCAGCACAAATTTATTCTTACAGCTCTGCAGGTCAGAAGCCTGAAACAGGTCTCAATGAGTTTTAAAATATCCCGGTGGTAGCGGGGCTGCGTTCCCTTTGGAGGATACAGGGGAAAATCTGTTTCCTTGGCTTTTCCAAATTGTAGAGGTTGCCCAGCTTTCTTGGCTCATGACTTCCTTTCATCTCCAAAGCCAACAATTGTTTGTCAAGTCTCTTTTTCACATCATATAACTTTGATTCTTCTACCTCCCACTTCTAGTTTTAAAGACTCTTGTAATTGTGCTGTGCCCACATAAATAATCCAAATTAATCTACCTGTTGTAAAGCCAGGTGTTTTGTAGCCTATCATCAACAGCCTTAATTCTCCCTGGCCATAATATAATATATTCACAGGTTCCAGAGATTAGATGTAGCTCTCTCTGAAGGCCATTATCGTGCCTACCACACCTGCCTACCTCCCAGGTAGGTATGTAATTCATTCGGAAACATTTTGTTAATTGTAGAATATTATACAAATCTAATAAAGTTATTTTTTTCTGTGGTGGACATAACACTAAAATAGAGTCAAGAAATTTAAATTTTCATCCTTGTTTTGGTAGTATTTTGCTGTGTGAACTTTGGCAACTTACTGAACCCCTCTGGGATTCAGATTCCTTATAATTCTATAGTTTAAGAATTGAGAGAAATAGCCAATATGATGTCAAGACCCACAGTGACCTTTGTTCTTAATTTAAAGTTGATAAGCAGAACAGTGGAACTCAAGGTTTGCCAATATGAGGTCACAATTATTTGTGGGAAGGAAGTCTCCTCCAGTAGCGTGCTATACACGTAATAGAACTGAGCACTACACTGAGGGTTATTGTTGCATTTCATAGCTGAATTGGCTTATATTTAATTCTTGAGGTCCTAGTTGTGAACAGCAGATGAGAGGTTATTATCCCTATTTAACTTATAAGCAACTTTGATTTATATAGTTTAAGTAATTTCATGAAGGTCATATAACTAGTTAGTGGTGAAGTTAAGACCACAATCCAGACCTTTGAAATTTCTATGAATTCTCTGCTAAAACTTTTATTTTTTATTATTTTAAAATTCTTTTTGCCATTTAAAAGCAGGTGAAGCTCACAGGCATCACACCGGATTATAACAGTATTGCAGTATTAACTACAGTTGGTTATATTAAAGGTATTATGAAACATTTTTTATTGTGCAAATTGAAGTTTCAAGCACTTATATTTTAAGACTGATATATGTTAGTCCCTGTAGATAAATTGTAACAATAATATTCAATTAATTAAAGTATATCAATTTTTTTCCTGTCCTCTGCTTTAATTCATTTCAAGTATTAAACATGAACAGTAAACAGTCTACAGCAGGTTGGCTCATTCCTTCCTTTCAGATAGAGAAACCTGGTCCTCATGGAGATGGCTAACAACTGGTTTTCACACTGAAATAGATGGATTCATCCTTTATCTCAAAAAGGAAATTACATTATTACATTTTATATCAATTATTTAGGATGTTTACATAACACACATAAACTGCACTATTGACTTACTTTTTTATGATATTAAAAGTAAGGGGCAGAATGTGACTCTTTGGAATTAGCAGTGGCTAAAAATGGCTACCACCCCAGAGATCCAAGGAAGGGCATGTGGAGAGTAATTATTCCAACTCGAGAGACCCAAATCTGTGGCAAGGGCCCTTGACAGGATTTACAGTCTCTCACAGAAAACCTAATAGGGAGTAGAGCAGGGAAACCGGTATCCCAACTTCACTCTCCAATGCTTCAGTCTCCTGCTGAAGGTTCCCATTAGTTGAACTCAACAGGAAACCAGAGAGGGGAGGGACTATTTAATGCAATCTTTAGAAGTCAACTTGCTGGGGCTCAGAACAAAGAGAGGGATGTCATGGATGTGGACAGCAAGTGGAGGACAACCATCACAGAAGTGAGTCTATCTTCCTGTGCTTTTTCTCAGACATTATAAGTTCATGGTCATCATGCTTCCTTTTAGGACACATTTAGAAAACCTAGTTAATAAAGCTGGACTTTAGTAAAGTACAAAATTCACAACAAATAGGCACTTGACACAAGAAATCCTTCTTACTTTAAGTATTTTATCAGTTTACTGCTTCTTGACTGAGAAAAATAATAGAAAACCTTTTACAAATGAATCAAATTATAATGGTGTTTACTTTTATTTTCTTTTTAGATCTTGGCTATCACATTATTTCAAAATATAATCATATTCATTTTTCTCATTTTAACTGGTTTAATTTTTGAAAAGATATATTGAAAGAATTTAATCTAAGAAACACTTGGTTAAAATAATCTATTTTGTAAACTAGATGGCAACTCTAAAAACCAGAGACAGCAAAAAAAGGTCCAAATAAGAGCCTGAAAATTAAATTAACAAAGATTTACCTTCAAAACTGTTGAATTTTAGATTCATTTTGAGAATTAACATAATTAAAAAAAGAAAAACAACTCATTGTGTGCAGTTTTTGTGTACAAGGAAGCGTAACTAACCCACTTACTTATTTATTGACCTTGCATAATTTCATAATGCTTGATATTTTTGTGAAAATTGTTAGTAATCAAATGATAACATATATGATTTTATCCACTTTTCCTTGTTATTTGTAATTATTAGTATCATCAAAAGAAAGTCTAATAATCATCATAGTTTCAACTGCCTTTTTGATTTTCAGAAAAAATTTTGCAAACTAAAGTAAATTAGAATCAATCCAGAGTATAACTAAATGCATAATATGTCAATATGTTCAGGTGTGAAGGGAAAAAAAAATAAAATCTCAATTTTAACTGAGAGAATGATTAGCCCAGTGCATTAAATGTGTATTAAAACTGGCATTTTTGAAATGACATTAACATTAAGCAATTAATGATAATAGCATGTTATTTATTCTATTTTGTGATAAAAGGAAATTCACTAATTAAGGTAGTTCAGAGTTAAAAATATCAAGACATTTCTTGATATTTTTCTTTTTTTTAAAGAATCTAAACCCCCCCTTTTTTTTAAAGAATTATTTCATGACTTCATTGTAAAGACAAGGTCAGGAAAGACAAATTTAAGTATGTAGATGACTATGGTTATTGAATGATTAAATTTGGTGTTTCTTAAAATAGCTTTTGTAAACCGAGAACTACAAGGGTTGTCTGCTTAGAAAAACCTACTCAAACCCATTCACTCATTGAACATCAAAGAGTATATTATTTGATACTGGTGTTGACAACATACAGTATATCAATGTCTTTTAATAATGTTTCATTTATTCATTATTTATTTATTCAATGGGAATGAATAATAGTAATAATTTAATCCTTAAACTATCTGACAAAACAGTTAAAATATCTGAAGAAAATACATCTTGTGTTAAACATATGCATACTGGAGTTACATAAATTAACTTTATAAACATATCTTATTCATCTCATACTTGGAGTGTCTTATGGCAGGTGCTTAGTCACAAATATTTTCTCCTCTTTAAGTTATTTGATGATACAGTTTTCATCACAAATGAGAAGTTCATATTCTAGCCGTAAGCAATTTATTATGCAACTAAAGGTTCCTTGACCATCCTGAACTACAATCTCTCAGCTTGCCACATGTTCTTGTCCTTTCCCCCAAAATGACACTCATCTTGATTGAAGCTCAGGGCATTCTAGGAAAATTTAAAACTTTTAAAATACTTTTAGTGCTTAGAATTTTACAGTATGTTAAAAACTAAGTCAGTATTTGTTCCATGAGCTCTTAGGTTGTCAGGGAAGTACGAATGGAAATTTCCTTATTTATTTATATATATTAGTTTCTCTTGTCAATCACTAGAAATGCGTCTGGACGGGTATGCATAATTGAAGTGTGGGTTGCTAGTCCACAGAAGAAGGTATCTTCTAAATCTGCTGTGGAGCCAGCTACCTACTTTAGAAAAGATGCTCTAAGGCATTATAAGGTTGATGTTTCTTCACAATTATGTTCTTAGAAATATTAATTCAAAACATGTCAATGAAGTAGATAATTTTGAGATAGGAAAAATCTTTGAGAACTAGAAAGTCTTTGGTGTTTTGAGATTTTAATCAATACAACCCCCATCTGTACCTAAATCTAATTTTCAGGTCACCTCAGAGGATAAGCTGCAGGATGATTCGTTTTTGCTATTACTGCTGTTGGTAATGATCAGGTCGCCATTCACATTTCCCATTTCAGGCTGGGCGATCCACCACAAACTCGCGTCCTCTCTTTTTCCTTCCTCTTCCTCTTCTTTCTGTCTTGGAAATTCCATTTACCTTTCTGCCTTCCTTTTCCTTTTCTGCATTCTCACATATCCCACCAGAAACCTCACAGGAAGAGAAACAGGGTCTGAACAGTCCACATTGGTGTTCTCCATGGTGGCAAATCACACTAACGAAAGCAGATCACACATCTTTCAAAATCTGCTGTAACCAAGTCCTGTCCAGAGCCATCTGATGCCACTTCTAGTAGAGGCTCCAATAGGCACAGGTGGCAAATGTCAACTTAACCCCTTGCTAACCCTGCCGTTTTCAACACTCAGAGGATCTCTCTCATTTGTGTTTAAAATAAAGCACAAAATTCCAACATCAAATCTCTTTCTGTTAAATTAACAACATCACACTGCTCCATACGACTTGAATATTTCCCATAACTTTATGACTGGAAAAACACTGTTCAAATTTCATTTACCAGTTTAAAAATAGCAAACTCTAATTTGAAACACTCTCTCCTGCTCCCTTTCTCTCTCCTACACACACACACACACACACACACACACAGACACACACACATTGTGCACTTTCAGTAATATTCCTTCTCAGACTAGACAAGGATTTCTTAGTACAAACACAAATAAAATTCAGTATAATCACAGATTTTAAACATCAAATATGTCAAAAGATGATGTTTGTTATGAAACAAATTAAAAAGAAAACATCCCTGAGAGCTATGATGACAAGTCAGAATCTGTTTTGAATAACAATGGCTATTTATCTATTTTTAACATAAATCAAAACTATTCAGTGTTTGACTTGAAGATTATGCGTAGATTAACATATCTTTGCCCAGTGAAATTTATTTTTGTTTGGTGGGTGGGTGCTGAACAAGGCACATAATATATTTTAAACATCTTAACAGTGGTGTGATAATTTTTAAAAAATGGGTTGTTTTCAATCTTTGTCATTTTCTAGATCCAGAGATAAAACTAGATGAGAAATTCAGAAAAGATGCCCACAGATCACTTCAAGTCTACATAAAATCCAAAATAATAACACTGTGCGCACCAAACAAGGAGGGGTTCCTCTTTGAACACATCAGACACACTCATAATACACAAGGCATTGCAATTAAGTTTTGATAGACGTTATGTCACATTTAAACTCACCGCTGGATGTAAGGGTCGGGGCAGTACTGTAGGGTGGCACACCGTGACGTTTCAAAATTCATTTCCTTCAACTCTCCTTGGTATCAACCAACTATATAAAATATACACATATACCTGTGTATATATAGATATATAGCCAGGAGGCTAAAAGCAATAGGGTCAAATGCCATCAGACATAGAAGTTTAGACTCTTCCCCCCCTTCACACATATTTGCGAAGAGGCGGAGCGTTTCTTCGTTTCAGCCAATGAAATTCACCAAGTGACTGAAACATTATAAACAGTTGATTCTTACCAGCTGGGCATCCTCTCTAAAGTTGCTCTTCCCCTTCCAGCACAGCTTTAGAGCCCTTGACGTATGGTGGCCACACTTGTTGGCAACTTGGAGGCATCTCTGAACTTCTGCTCTCTCTCGTGATTGGATGCTGGCATGAATGGCATCAGAGTTTAATTTCAGCAGCCTGGACTTCTGTGACACAACCGAGCTGAGGAGTGTCCACCTCACTCCACCTAAATATCATTTCCTTGGATCTGGATTCTGATTTGATTTGAGGACTCTGTGACTGCTTCTAGGGCTGAAATGTTTTGCCGGCCTGCTTAGGGAAGTGTTTTTTTCTTTTTAAATCTCTTCCCCTCCACCACCCCCCCTTCAGCCTCCCTTTCTGCCAACCGCCTGTTGTGGTCACAATCTCAAATAGCAAAGACAGGGAAATTCCTTGATTATATTTAACCTAGAACTCACTCTTCAGTCTCAACTAAGAGAAAGAGATATCCATTCATACCTATTTAGAAATTTTGCTTGCCCCAAATAAAAGAAAATAACCTTCATTCAGGTATTTAAATATTCTACCTCAAATACACCCATATGTATACATAGCAATAATTTTTAAAGCAGTTTTAAAATGGGAAATCATATATTATTTTAGAATATCTTAAATCTCACTAAAGTATTTAAAATCACCTGCTAATGAAAATGTTCAAGTTTATTTCCATCTCTATAAGTCTTCTTGCTCTCTTAAATCTCATTTTTCTTATTTTTGGTTTTACTTTGACTTGACCTACTTTGGAATAAAATCATAAAATCATTCATACATTCAAAAATTAATATCAGGAAAAGTTGTACATACAGAATAATTTTTTTCCTTTTAGAATGTGGGCTATAAAACTATTCTGGTTCTATGAATTTGGAAATTGAGTGAAGTATGATTCAGAAGCTAAATTAGAATAGATTCCAACTGAAAAAAAAATTGTGTGCCCAAGTGTCACTACCAGAGAAAGTTCACATCTTTCATTTGTCCCCTAATCATAGGACACCTGTAAATGAGCAATATCAGAAGATGTCCAAGTTATCAGACAGTCTAATGTCTTTTGCAAAGAAATTTGACATTTCCCTGTAAGAAATTCTGATTCAAAATGTGTTTCATAAAGAAGTTTTATTTGTTGCTTCAGCCAGCATGGAAGGGAGAAGCTATTTAAAACTTGACATTCTCTTCCTTTACTTAGCCTGAGTGTGTCTAACATCTGTGAATTGTGAAATTCACAAACATGCCGGCCTGAGCCCCAGCCAAATCAAACAGCTTGTTCAACAAAATGTGAAACTTGAAGGGAAGATAATTTTACTAATTAATTATAGATTTGTTAATTGGCGTTAAAGCGTTTGGTTTTCTTCACTGCTATTGGCAAATATAGATGACCTGAATATAAAGTTCTTAAACTGAGGTTAATCAATATTCTGTGGCCGTGGCCAGGTGGTTCCATCACACAGGTCCATCACAGGGAAATGATAGCTTCAAGTGCAGAGGTCTCAAATTTTCTTGTGCTTGTGAGTCACCTGGAAGTCTTGTTACTGCGAATTCTGGTGTGGTAGGTGTGGGTGGGGCCTGAGGCTTTGCATTTCTAACACCTTCCCAGGTTTGCTGTGTGACTGGCCCTGGAACCACCCTTGGGAGTAGCAGTGTCTTATGATCTTTATAAGCCAAAGGTTCCAGGGAGTAAGGTAGGACTATTTCAAATATTTTAAATTACCATCCAAGGCTATAGACTCTCAATCAATTTGTAAGCATTTTAGTGCTTTTTAATTTATAGTTTAATTCATATTAAAAATATTTAAGGGGCTGGAGTGGTGGCTCGAAGTTTATGGCGCTTGCCCAGCATGCACAATTATGCGAGTTCAGACTCCAGCACCACATATACTTCAGAGTCTAGGAGCAACAAAGGCCACATGAAAAACTAAAATAAAATTGATTCTCTCTCTCCCATACACACTGTCCCTCTCTCTTTAAAAAAAAAATCTAAAATATACGCCATGACATCAATAGTCATTATAAATATTTTAAAATTTACTTGGCTCAGCAGGACAGATACTAAGCGTTAATAAATTTTATGTAAGTAATTATGAAAAATATTGGTTCCTATTGTATGATGGGAATAAACAGAGTTACTTTGACTAAGGAGAAAAAAAAAACAAACTCTTTAGATTTCAACACCATACTAATAGCACACAACCATTCACAATCTGGAAAATAAGTGCCAATTATACTATAATTACCATAACTGCCTCTTATATTTATATTGCATCCTCCCCCCCAGACTCATGTTATTACTTAAAGGTATAAATTGTTTCCTTGGTATACAAGTTAGAAACTCTTCTGAGACTGTCTTTTAGGCAGAGGTTATCACAGACCAAGTTACACAGAAGCCTGGGAGCAGGTAATGGCCTTTCTGACCTGCCTGTTTGATGGATATCTGGGAACACATTTGATCTGCATGAAGGTGAGGAGAAAGGGCTCAGGAAAACAGCCGCATTTAGGTTCTGGAGCACTGGCTTCAAGTCTTCTTCCTGCTCAAGTCCTAGCAGTCAAGAATGTGTTCGTCTGTCTCAAATTATATTTTGTTCTCCACCAAAAAAGTTTTAAAGCCTCAAATGCTCACCCTTCAAAAACTGAAAAATTTCCCTCATCTCTCCAGATAAAAGGAACCCCTGTCCCTAATATTCTAAATCATTAGATCTGCACTTGTTTGTGTCAGGAAACTTCCCCTACAACTTTCCTTCTGGATTTTAGCTGTTTTTAAGGAAGATTCATCTTGCTACTAGATTCCAAACAACTTGAAGCCAGGCTTTGTATCTATTCATTCAAGGACTAGCAACATAATGCACAGGGGATGAATAACCTGCAAAATTCTGCAAAAATATCTCTGCAAAATTCACCAAATAAGTATTGTAGCTGATTAAAAATAATTTCCATAAAACACTTGACTTGAGATTTAGTTTTATGATATATAATGTGTATACAATAAAATTTACCAATTTTAAGAGTTCAATTTGAGGAGTTTTGATATATGATGCAGCTTGTATCCTCTGTCAGAATCAAGATATGGGAAATTTTCATTATCCCCAATGCCCTCATACTCTGAGTCCATCCTCCCTCCCTGCTATCTTTAGACAATCATTCTCTTGCTTTTTATCACTATAAACCAGATGCATATTTTCTAGTAAAGTGTTATCCAATAAAGGAAGAAAATTGTCTATATTTGATATTTGTACTGCCTGGGATATAACCAGTAGCTACATGTGATCAATGTTATTGAGGAATAAAGTTACTATTTTTATTCAATTTCAATCAGTCTAAATATAAATAGCCACATGCGGCTAGTGGGCACCATGTTGAATAGTCCAATGCTAAAATATGAATTGAGGTACATAGTATAGTGTTTAAGTTCTTTTGTTTGATGATGTTTCTATTTTTGAGATATGTATGATTGTGTTGATAAGTATATTGGTAACCTATTGATTTTATTTCATAGCTGTTGAACATGTGGATTCCTCTTCCTCTTCCTCTTCCTCATCTTCTTCTTCTTCTTCCTCTTCCTCTTCCTCGTCTACTTCTACTTCTACTTCTTCTGCTTCTTCCAGTTAAGAACAGTATGCCAGTCTGGTCTCAGAGACTCAATTATGGCCAGAAGTTAAAGTCCAAGAAGATTTCAGTGATAGTACATCTCAGAACTTGCTCTTGGTCCTACTTAGTTTCCTAGAAATGTGGTGTTTTCTTTCCTCTAAGACTCCTGCCACACAACTCCAAGGAAGGCAATATGTATATTGAAAGCAGTTAGCTAACAATGAGTTCATCTGGGCTCTAGTCCTAACTTATACCCAGACATTACAAAAAACCTTACTCTCTTTGAGCTATAAGATTCTTTATCTTTAAAGAGGGTGTGTATATCAGTTCAATTTGTTTGACATAACAGTAGAAATTAGCCTAGCTAAAACACAAACTATTTTTAAGAGAAAAAGAGGGAGGGAGTAAGAGAACCAACTTTATAAAAGTTTGGCATCTGCCTTTTTGTCTCCAACACTTAGTTGTGTATGTGGTGCTACAGCTCAAACCTGGGTCCTGATGTGTGCCAGGAAAGTGGTCCAACGGCTTAGCCACTGCTCCAGTCCTAAAACCAAAAATATTTAAACAAATAAAAAGAACCATGAAAATTTAGACTGGAAGAAAAAAAGTTGGAAAGCTTGGTTTTATAAGGGTCTGGAAACAGAGTAGTTTTAGAGATCAAATTAAGAGGAATGAATAGTGAGTTCATCAATACCACTGTAGGCTTAAGTCAGATCCAACAGGTTTTTTGAACCTGAAGATTCAAATTCCAAGAACAGATGCCATATTTGGTCAGAAAAATGCTGAACAGCTTGATATTCTCACCAAAATGGGGCAGAGTTTTGAAAAAGAAACAGATGGAAGTTTTGTTAACCAAGGAAAAGGCAAGAGGTATAGGCAGATTAAAGGACAGAGGCCACCATGAAAGGCTGAAAACAGTATTGGCACATTCCCTAGAGCTCTGGCACTCTGTGACCATGTGATCTCTACATGATGAGAGAAACTGAACTCCTTTGTGTCAGGGAAACTGAACATTGGTTTTCTCCCAGTCACCCTGACCTGTATCACTTTTACAATATAGGACACAGGAAAGAACCTTCTAGCATACAAGGTGGTGGAACAAATTCCTCAAATGTAGCCCAAATTGAAGAGATGGAAGAGTTTGATAATTGTAGTTTTCTAACATGTTTCTGTATACAACCTCAGTTAAACCACACAATATTTTATAGAGGTGGAAAACAAAGTCTGATTTAGGTGGGATCCTGCTTAGTGATTCCAACTTTAGTGATTTAACATTTGCTACAATCTACACTTGGAGTAAAGCTAGACCTAGAAATTAAGTGTCCTAGAAGGTGACCAAATGTCCTTGTTTTTCATTCAATGAAAAAGCAAATGCAGTGCAAACTTAGCCATGTGCTTTTTCTGATTTGACCTTTCCCTTCTTGCAGGTCCTGGAATACATCCAACGGAAAGATGCACAGCTAAGCTAATGTCTTAGAATCCAGTGAGTAGAAAGATGCTTCAGGGGCAGGTCCCAAGGAAAGGGACACTTTTCTCTTTGAAGGACATGCACGGAAGCACAGAGGCCAATTGGGTAGGGAAAGAGGTTGGCAGTTTCTTCAACAGACAACCTGATACCCTCCAAGTCACACCCAGTGTCCAAAAGCAATGTGGGTGGGCTTCTTTACCAGACATCCCTGAACAGCTGTGTGTGGGCTGCTCCTCACTCCCACCCCTCCTTTGCTGGAAGCCCATGTGAGTGGGAGATAAATAGGGAAGCACAGGAAGTCCTTATTTGGAGCTGCCCAGATTTTTTTTTTTTTTCCTGAACCATTTGTCAGTTGCAGATACTATGCACCTTTCCTCTAAATGATTCAGGGCCTATTTCCAAACATGAAATCTCTTACATCATCAAAGTTCAATCATAAAACCACAAAGTAGCACCCATGATATCTCCTCTACACTACTTTTTCAGATTTGTCAGTTACCCCAGTTAAGGTCTTCACAGCAAGAGAAAATTCTAAATCATTTTTTGTATGCAGCTGTCCTATTACTTTAGCTTCTTTTACCTAGAAACCGTCAGGTCTCTGTGTTTTGTGACACAGATGTTTTTGAAGAGTGCAGGTCAGTTGTGTTGAAGAACGTACTTTAGTTTAGGTTTGACTGATATTTACTCTGGGTTAAATTCAGTTATGTTCTTTTGGCAGAAACATCACAACAGTTATGCTGTGTTGTTCTCAGTGTATCATATCAGGAATTGCTTGGTTTTTGAAACCCACCAATGGATTTTCCCCTGGGCTCCTTTCAGAAGCAGATTTACCATGAACCTAAAAACATTAAATGCCACAAGTTACATAATCCCTTCCGAGGTCCTGGGAAGTACCTTAGCAATTTGCTTACACTGTCATTTGATTTTGTGAAGTGTATGAATGTGAAATGTTGTGACTGTAATCTTTGACCTTTGTTGTACCTTTTTACTCCAATTTCCTCTTCATTGCATTTAATTTGTGAGTTGTGGTAGAAGACTAGCTGTGGGCTTTTTAAGAACCCCCTAAAGGTAAGTTGAATAAGGGATGATTTTGCTTGGGTTTGAGAGATTACTTCTAGGCGTTTTGTACTTATTTTTAGTTATATTTGTATGTACTTAAATTATTGTTACTCTTTCTGGTATTGGAATAACTTCTAAGCATACTTCTCGGATATGTGTATTAACTACCTAAGTGGAGAGTCACTGAAGGCTTGAGGCTAGAGGCTATATCACTACACGAATATCTCCCACAGTAATTGGCAGTGTATGTGTATGCATGCCCCATTTTATCAGCATGTATAACTGTGAGATTAAAAATAGAAACATTGATATTTATGCAAAATTGAGAGTCCCTCTTATTATTCAGCATGTGAAATTATAAATGATCCATGCATGAAAGAGTCTTTTAAAATGGGAATTAACAGAATAAAGTTTATCATTCTTCTTGTCTTTTGAGGAATGCAAGCATGTGAGGTACTATAAACAATATGTCTGTAAAGTCTTGGAATGGGGTTATGGAAGGAAAGGCGGTTCAGTCCGTAGGACATTAAATATTCTGATTTATCTGAGGAGTTTATGATTCTTAGTATAAAATTCTTCAAGTCTACTTTATGTATGATCCATCTATTTACCTATCTATATAAAATCATGTTGTTCCAAAATGATATGAGGTAACTTATAAAACACTTATCAGATTAAAAATATGAGTACAGGATTATCAGGATCTAGAGGAAGGGGAGATGGAAACTGGTAGTTTAATGGGCAGAGAGTTTCAATTTTGCAATATGAAATGATTCTGGAGATCTGTTGCAAGACAATGTGAATATATCGAACTGTACACAGAAAAATAATTGAGGTTAAAATTACTTTTGGCATGCTTTTTAAAATTTTACAATGATAAGTAGACTACATGAGGAAATCAACAATCAGAATAAACAGAAGGGTAATAAAGCCAAGCACAAACCTTGGAAAATATTTGTACACAAATGCATAACATGAATTTTTTGCTTGCATTTAAAGGGCCATGAGTTTGTCTGAACTTCTAAAGAGGAATTTTATATATTTTTAATCCACAATAATAGCTTAAACTTTTGTTACATTTAGCACTTTCTAGGCATAAAATAAATATTTATTGAAGTAATTTTTAATGGTATAATATGTGCTGAATCTTTCAAATAAATTGGCCTTTATCTTTTAGTTTCTTACTTTAATGCATTTGCTTGATAAATTGCTCATTGAAAATAAATAGCCATGGATGATTTTGTGACAAGATCTGAATTTCCAGTAGGTTTCTGGTATAATTCTATCACAAGGCCCTTTAACATTAATTTCCTTAATTTCTGACTAATAGAATCAGCATGAATATTTCTCCTGGGCTCTTCTCTGTGCTTGTCAGCGTGCTGGGAGTTATGGGGAGTAAGCAGTTGAATTAGAAGCAGTCTTTATGTTCAAATAGCTCCCTGGAGTGTTAAGAATGACTTTCTCTTCCTCTTTGCTTCTTAAGCTTCATGGACATAGCTGTATCCCCAAGTTACAGATGACCAGTTGGCCTGCTGGGCTTTTAGTTTGGGTTATCAGGTGCCTGATTAATACAGATGAGGTAAGATGTTTACTGGCATTCATAATGTACATGTGTAGGTGGGAGAGAATAGAATGTTTCACTCTTATTTGCTGTTCTGTGGTTAGTTTGAGCCCATGAGAGACAGCTGTGGCTGGACCTCTCCCAGACACACATTCAGAAGTTTGTGGCTTGTTGTTTTGGTACTGCTCATCAGGATATCACAAAAGACCTAATTTCTTTTAGGAAGGGAAGTGGCTGAGAGTCAAGATCTGTATATTCTAAGGCTATGGCAAAACAATTTCTTTTTGGTGTGTAGAATCCTTAAATATAGTGTTTGCCTATGGAGTACAGCTTTCAAAAGAGGGCTAACGAGACATTTATAAATGTCTTTAAAAAATTAACTATACTCAAAGTTAAAAAGAAATTTAGAGATCATTTACTTAGAAAAAAAAAATTCCAGCAAGCAGAATGTCTTTAAACTAGCAAGCCTTTGTCTAACGGTTTAGGTTTTACAGAACACTTTCATAAGCCCTATCTCATCTCAGCTTTCAACTGTCATGGGAAGTCAATGGCTGGAACAAGCGGTGTCATTACCACCATTTATGTGTGAAGAAGCAGGACTCAGGCAGCATAGGAAACGAACTTAGTCACAGGGCCGGATAAGCATCAATAGCTGTGGCCTGTCATGGATGGAGCTCTAACACAGGCTTGAAACCATTCACTCAATAAAACAACATAATTAAATGCCTTTGATATGCCTGGTGTTGTTCAGTGCTTGGGGAAAATAAAGGTAAATAAAGCACAGTCCTTCCCATTTTTATGCAGCATTTTCAAAGCTAGAATTTTTATACTGTTTGCCATTTACTAAATACTTTGTGTCCATTATTTCCTTAGACAATCACTAAAATCCCTGTAAGGTAGTCAAGTTGGGTGTTATTTTCTCCATTTACCAGGATGAGACATTGGGGTACTATAGGAATCATTCAGTTAAATATTATTAAGCCAGCATCTAAACTCAGATAAACCTATTCCCCTGAAGTTAATGCAAAACTTTCACCCTGCAAAAGGTTCAGAATACATTTGTACACATTTGAAATCTTTGAGTCCTCTATGTGGTGTCTAGCATATGTCCTTCGGTGCCTTCTTCTTGGCCCAATTAGACCAGGATAACAAAAGCCCCACAAATGCCAGCCCCCAAAGGAAGGCATGAGCTCATCATGAGCACCCACATTTGGGCCAGGAGTCAAGAATTTTAATTCTGCTTATTTTGAAATGTGGGACGTGCCCGCTGTTTAAGCATGTGGGGGTGGATACACTGATAAAATGCTTCTGTGGGGTGGAAATCCTTACAGGGCATCCATACAGGGGAATCCCCGTGGGATGACCCCTGAGTGGGTCTTGTTTACAACATCTCTGGGCCAAGTTTCTAAGGGATAAATTTACAGTGCTACCTTGGAGGAATAACCTCACTCTGAAAACACAACTGCTCTTTGCTGCCTTTGGGTGATAAACTATTCGGCAACTCTCTTGCAGGTCCATTTAACCCACCTGGATTCCTGTTTAGTTATTTCTGATATTATAATCATGAATAAAATAAATAAGTTTCCCCATGGGCCTGAACTACCATTAATTTTATGATAATGATTGTTAGAAAATTATTTTCAACTGAGGCAGGAGGATTGCAAGTTAGAGGCTAGCCTCAGCAATTTAGTGAGGCCATAAAAACTCAGTAAGACCCTATCTCAAAATAAAAAAATAAAAAGGCTGGAGTTGTAGCTCAGTGATAAATCACTCCTGGATTAAAGCCTTGGTACTAAAAGAAAAGAAAAGAAAAAAATATTTTCAGCGTAAAGTTTTTTTTCTTTTTCGTGCCATGAAACTCTGACTATACGTACATAGAGAAATGAAAAGTGAATAACTAGGTGACAGTGATGATATTTATATGGATATGCATGCATATATATACATATTTATTATATAGAATATACATATGTATATGTATATAGGGTATATATGTATGTATAATATATGTATAACATATTAAACAATGGTTATATATGATGTATATAAACACATGTAGAGAACGAGAATTCATTAACCAAGTTGTTACTCAAATTTTTTTTCTTTTCCTTCTATCTCCTAAATAACCAAGGCAAAAGTATTATAATAAATAAAAATAAATCCTCTAATGGAAGAAAACGTTCAATACAGTAAATTCTTATGTATATAATAGTTACACTTTACCACAAATGCAAAGCAAAAGAAAGGAAGTCACAAACTCTTAACAGTAAATATTCCTAGGTAATAGAAAAAGGAAAGTCTTTTGCTTTTTTATACTTTCTGTTATTTTCAAACTTTATAGAGTGTATATGCTTCATTTTTATATCAACAAATAGCTGATAAGAAATAACTATTAAAAACAGTCTCCTGGAGAATTTTTAATCATGGAGTAAAGGTGTGTGAAAAGAAAAATATCTTAGTTCCAACCTATAAAAAGCTGTGAAATTGAAAGTCATTGTCTCTGGAAGGTGTTCACGATTGATGGGTGACAAAAATTATGTCAAGATGGACTCTAAAAGAATGTATCTCAATTTCTGATAAACTGCCTTGAGATCTACATGGAATATTCACATTGAGAAAGTGTAGTGTATAAAAGTGAATGGGCTGGTTGATGAGGGTGGAATTGTGTGACCCAAGGTTACCAAGTCAGGTTGCAATTTGTCAGTTCTCTCTACTGACAGCTGAGGCTCTGGAGAAGATAGAGCCCTGTTAAAATGGGAGTGATGAAGAGTGTGGACTTGCACAGTTTGGCTCTCCTGAGGTGGAGCACGTAAATGACTGCACAGCACCCCTGCTTCTTGGTGCCACACTGCTTCCCTTCCTAGGCCAAACTTCTCTGGTCTACACCCAGCCAGTGCCTGAACCCAGTAGGGCTGCTAAACCAGACCCGTTGCAGCCACACATGGAACACCTCCAGGTCTTGACTCAGGAGACTCACCAGCCTGCCCCCAAATTTCTAGAAACTGCACTTCAGTCTGAAGCTTTTTTTTATTGAATCCTTTTCTCCTCTTCAAGGCTCCCAGGGCCAGTGTTTATCACTCCCTCCTTTATCCTCTATGTCTTCCCTCACACAACCTTTGCATATCCAATTGCTTGCTAAGGTCTGTTTCCAGAGGTCGCAAAGTGATGCACTTGAGCCTCAGAGTGGTCCAAGAATGGAGAAAGAAGTTGGGATTTTAGGACTGGTTCACCTACCCATCCAGCATTTAGGATACCCACCTGAAGAGTGTGGAATATGGACAGTTATGGACAAGTGTGGGAGTCCAATTGCAATAGATTTCACTGATATTGATCGACTGGAAGGGTTGAATCTTATAGGTGCTAAGATGCAGTAGTGCCTCCAAGGACTGCAGTGTGGTATGGCTATTCCTGAACCGTACTGACACCCTGCAGAGAGAGATTGAGAACCTGAGGGCTCTCAGCATGCAATTAAAGGTTAAGTGTAAGAGCCAGATGGTCTCATTGTAGCTTACAAAGAGACAAGGGCCTCTTTACAAAAATAAACAAAACTAAGCACTAGACTGAGAACCTGGTAGTTAGAGTCCCAGGGCTCCAGAAACACTTGAGTACTCAGCTAATGCTGGTGGGAAACACCTGTTATTCTGTTTTACAGGACAGTGACATTGAGTGGATTCCTTTGATAAGTTGGTTACGCTGACTCTCCTACACTTTCAGAGATGGTGTGGAAGTGGCACACTTTCCTAGAAGAAGTTGGCTCTTCCCTCATACTGAATGACGTTGCAGAGGCGTTTCTCCATGGTATAATACATATGTGGCTTCTTGCATGCCTTCACCTCCTCTCTGTTTAAATCCCACCAGAACCCAGAAAGAAATGTACAAGTCAAGATAGGGAACAGCACAAATAATATACCAAAAGAGTTGCTAGAATTTAGGTTGCATGTAGTAGAAGTCACGGACATCCGTAGAAGAGAATTTTGAGGGTACTACATTGAGGGGGCTGGAAAAATAAGACATAATAAAGAGTTCATTGACTTGGGTGCATTTCATCATGATACAGGCTTTAATCAGTTCTGATTATACTCTATAGCTCAGGGTCGGTGGTAGAAGAGGTGATCATAGAGTTGGACTTGTTAATATCCATATGGATGGTGCTTCTCCACCTTCAAGTAATAGAAGCCAAGTGGTGGGAAGGTTATAATTACCATAATGAGCAGCAAGCAAGTTTGGAGGCACAACCAATGGGGCTTGACATGCAGGGAATTGTGGAGATGGTCCATAGAACAAAGCATCCCTAGCAGTAGAATAAAGAATGCTGTTGAACATCTAGAGCCAGAAAAAAGTCAAGAATGGGGAAATGAGAGGCTGAGAGTGGTCATCCAAATACAAAGTCACAATCCCTTACTTCATCCCTTGACTTCAGTGTATTTTTGGATCTAGAATCCGTTAACTGAAAAGGTGTCTGGGTCCCTTGGAAAACTGAAACTTGTACACTTGCGAGTATATACTGCAGCAGTTCTTCTAGGCTTCTCTAAAGAGATCTACAGGCAGAGAGGCTTTAGAGATATAAGCTGAGCTTTGCTCTTAGAAGGCCTTTTCACTTGGTTTAATGTTGTATTGTAACCATCTGGAAATACTTAAAACAAGTTCTTTAAACAAGTGAAGCCACATTTTTGTTTGTATTGGATTATGAAAATTATATAGATATTCTTGCCTAACGCCATTTATTTGGGTGACTAGAGCCTCAGAGTTGACATTGAGATCCAAGGAGCATAAGTGTAACTATGGGCTTCTGTTGCAGTTGGACTTCCCAAGGTTATGTAACAAATGGAATCCTGATTAAAGTCTAATTTACAGTGGGTTCACTGCATCTATAAACCTTCCCAGTGGTTATTTTTCTAGTTCCAAATGTTTAAGGAAAATATGTATGACTGGATGTTAGAGTGATTGATGCCCACATTGGGTTCTTGAGTTGAAGAGTAGGAGCTATCAAATTGGAAAAGCTAAGTAAAGGCTTATGGTAAGCTTGAGTGGGAGAATTATAGAGGAAGCCCTAATATTCAGGAGTAAGTCCAAGCCATCTATGGCAGAGAAAGCAACATTTTTTGCCTTTTTTTTGTTGTTGTTAAATAACTCACAGTAACATAGAAAACTTGATCCTGATGCACTAAAATACCACATGTCTGGAACTGCATATTGCAAGCTGGGTTATTTCAATTATTTCAAAAATAATAACACTGGTCCAGTGTCCATCGACCAAAATATGAAAATGATAAACCTTGACTGAGCCCAAACAGAACCAGAGTTTGGTCAATTTCATGAGCAGATAACCCAGACACCCTGGTCACTATGCAATTATAACAACTGCCCTCCCCTACTATGCATCTTGGACCAGATGAAGGAAGTGGAAAAGGCCTTCAGCCAAAGACAGCAAGCTATATGTGTAGCAGAACAAGTTGGATTTACTACAGCAAGGAAGAATGTATGCCATGTGGATACATGGAGCATCTCAATAAGGTGTAAGGATGGACTTAGTATAAGATTTGGGTTTGTGTTATCTTATTTGGGGAAGATTCAAGGATTGGGAATTTTTTTCCCATTATTAAGTGGGGCAATTCTATGACTGGGTATCTTAAGTCATATAAAGAAGGCTTCATGAAGGACAGCTAAAGTTATAATGGGGTAAAGAGTCAGCAGTAATTAACATTACCTAAAATTGGGAGATATATGATCATTTTGTGGTTTAAAGAGCATCCATCATTTTGACTGTATTCATAAATAATTATGAACTGGTCTTATCTTGATGAGGCCATGTCTGATGCTGATTGTATCAAACTGCATTTATGTTCATTAGGAGTACAATGGCTAGCAATGAGTTCCAGGTTGGCTTCTGCACCAGCAGGCTCAGCTGCTAGTGGGAGACCATCCCTAGGTCAGACTTGGTTTATGGATGAATTGACTTGGGAAGTGAATGAAAGGTTAAAATGGACATCAGCATCCATCAGGAACATTTGAGGACATCTTTGAAAACCTCTGGAGAAAGGAGATCTTCCCAAAGGGTGGAGTTGTGCATAGTGAATCTGGCCATCCACTCAGGAAGGAGAAATGGCCCAAGGTGATTAAAATAAATAAGTAGATGCTTTAGCAGTTGGTCATCTATCTTGTCAGTGACCAAAAAAGAAAGGGATGGGGTGGTTGGAGATAAGGAGGTCTAGGGCATGGACCTATGAGGGTGGAATTGAGTGAGGATTTTTATATCACCTGACAACTCTCATCAGGACTCGGTAAAAGAAACCAAGCCAATAAACACATAAAACTATATCACTGTGACAAGTGCCATTAACAGAACCTAAAGAGGGGATGAAATTATGTGAAAATGAGAGGGGAGGGGAAAGTAGCAAGAGAGAAGACTGACATAATCAGGAGTTAGGCCAAGGATTTATTCAAAGAGTAAGGGGACATTCTTGAAATGACTTTACACAGGGTTGTGGTATGACCCAATTATTGTATTAGAGTTTACTCTGGTCTGTCTGTAGGTCAGAAGTGGAACAGGAGGATCAGTTAGGTAGCTACAATAATCATCATCGGGATTCATAACAATCTGAACCAAGACAGGACATCACCTACCCTTGTGAATAGGTTACATTGTCTGTCCTTGAGTGGGGAGAGCTGTGTAGGTGGCTGACGCAGCCTTTCTCTCAGTGCTGACATTCCAGTCTTTCATTCTGACCTACTCAATTCCCAGAGCATGTGTGGAATGGTATACCTAGAGTTCAGCATCTTCAGTACTGGATTAATAGAAAGAGCTCACCCCCTGCGCCACAATCCTCAGATATTTGCCCCCCATATCTTGCATTTTGTATTCAATTTCTATAGTCAATTTCAGATTAAATGTACTCCACATGAGCCTCTGTCCCCTTCAATACTGAAGCAAAGCAAGAGAACCCAAGCAATGATGGAAAATTAAACCCATGTATGCACATGTTGCTGTGTACATATGATTTCCTACAAGGAGATGAAAACAATAAAAAAGGAAAGGAATAAATTCTCACTAAGACTTATTGAGCCAGTGGAGTTGCTCAGGGTGCTGCTAGTACAGGACAACCCTTCCCAAAGGCACATAGAGTCCTCAAGAACATTTGTTACCCTGGATGTTGTCCATCAGATTGCTCTTCTGAGAAGCCGTCAATGAGTGGCAATGACATCTTCACTCCTTTGGTAGCATCATAACTGAATTCTTATTTATGCCATATTAAGGGTATCAACACATTGACTATTACTATTTTCTAAGAGTAAACAGGAAAAGTATTCACTTAAAGAAACTTACCACCCAATTTGCTTGATGCTATGTGAAATTCACCTTCCATCCATGTATGGAAAGACATCTAAAAAGAGTTTTAAAGAGATAATGAAAATTTGTACTAAAATGATTTTCCAATTATAGAATGTGCTTTTGTCAGAAACTTGTCCTCAATTGTTATTGAGAAAATACAGGAATGCAATGATACAACCAACTTGGCAATGCTTCAATTAGTAAGAGGACAACTAAGGAAAAATATCATTATATTTAACTACAGTATTTAACCCCTGAATCCTAAGTTTGAAACTAGTTAAATGTGTTCATTAAATTTATACTTGGTGGACTGGGGATGTGATTCAGTAGTAGAGCACTTGCCTAGCTTGCACAAGGACCTGAGTACAATCTCCTGGAATGAAAAAAGGAGTAAATAAATAAATAAATTTATACTTGACATTCCAAATCCTGGAGGGAAGAAGATTACATATTACTGAGACTCAGATTTTTATCAAGTTTTTATAATGCACTATTTGGATTTAATATTGAAATACTGTGAATGTAGATTTCTATGTAAAAATATTAATATATGCTTAATTATACTTCTAGCAAAATAATAAAGGCTTAAAGTTTGGGTAAGAAATTGTGATATTGCTGATTGGAGCTCTCACTTAGAGGGAAAATTAAAGAGGAGATAGGTTATAAAAGCATTAGGGAAAATTTATGTGAATAGCTTATAATATATTTAAGCCAGCTCTGCCTTCAATTTGCTTGTAAATGAGATATCAAATAAACAAAATGAAGCTCATTAAAGACCTAAAATGTAAATATATAAATTTTTTTACATCACCTGCAAATTTTACCTTTGTGAAATTTGTATCTGTCATACTCTAATCTCCTGATAATTGTTGTTTCTCACTGTTTTAGACTGTAAAAGAAAGCCTGGTTTATCATGTGTCCAAGAATTCAAGTCCATGAGCTACAGAATTAATCACTGGAAAACTTATTACATGTACAGTGCTATTATGTGTTTTGCTTTTTATTTAAACTTATACTAGGAAAAATGCTTATATTTCTTCTTTCTTTTTTTTTAAATTAAGGAGTTGAGATGGTGTATAATAATAAATGTGTATAAACTAACAAGACATGCATTTAATCCTAAACCATAGTTAAACCCACATTGCCCATACCCTAGTCTCTTAAATCTTCTATATTGCATCCCTATAGCAAATATAAATGTCCATATATATATATATATATATATATATATATAATCTCAAGTTCAGGGGTAAAGATAATGCTGCATTGTTGATTGTCTGCCTAGTTCCCTCCCTATCTTCCCTCCCTCTCCCATCTCCTACATCCCCCTCCCCCTCCCCCACTACATGTCTATGGTTCCCTCAGACAATGTGTTACTATGCCCTCAGTGGGTTCAATACCTGAGTTTAATGGCCTTTCACCTAAGCTTGGGTTAAATGTAGCCTCCACCAATGAGGGAAAATATTCAACCCTTGAGTCTCTGGGTTTGGCTAACTTCCCTCAGCATGATTTCTTCCATTGAAATCCATTTACTCTCAAAGGTCACAATATCATTGTTTCTAATAACTGAGTAGAACTCCACTGTACGTATATACCAGAGCTTTTGGATCAATTGTCCATGGTGGGCATCTGGGTTGATTCCATAATTTAGCTTTTGTAAATTGAGCTGCTATGATTTTGCTGTGTCACAGTTATGTGCTGATTCTAACTTCTCTGAGAAAATGCCCAGAACAGGGATAGCTTGATCATATGGTGGATCCATCCTTAATTGTGTGAGGAGTCTCCACACTGCTTTCCAGAGCAGCTGTACCAGTTTGTAGTTCCACCAACAGTGTGCTAGTATTTCTGTTTCCCCACAACCCTTCCAACATCCGTGACTATATTCTTCATCTTTGCCAGTCTGACTGGAGTGAGGTGAAATCTTAATGCACTTTTGATTTACATTTCTCTGATTACTAGTGATTTAGAATACTTTCTCTTGTATTCATTAACTTGCTCAATTTCCTTTGTTGAGAAGTTTCTGTTAGCTCTCTGGTCCATTTATTGATTGGATTGCTTGTGTTTTTGTTATTGAGTTTTTTGAGTTCTTTGTAAATTTTGGATGTTAGTCCCCTCTCAGAGAAATCACAGGCCATGATTCTTTCCCATTCGCTAGGTGGTCTCTTGACTGCTTTGATTATTTCCTTGGCTGTACAGAAACTTTTTAGTTTAATGGCATCCCACTCATTGATTTTTTTACTGTAATTCTTTCACTTTTGGAGGCTTGTTCAGGAAGTTGTTGCCAACTCCCATATGCTGGAGTATTGGTCCTAATTTTGTTTCTAGCACTAGTAGGATAGCTGGTTTAATTCCTAATTCCTTGATTCATTTTTATTTGATTTTTGTACAAGCTGAGAGATAAGGATCTAATTTCAACTTCCTGCACTTGGCTGTCCAGTTTGTCAAGTACCATTTGTTGAATAGGCTGTCTCTCCTCCATGTTATTTATATTTTGATCCCCTTTGTCAAATATCAGATGTTTAAAGATTTGTGGTTTGTCTCAGAGTTTTCTATTCTATTTCATTGATATTCATTCCTATTTTGATGACAGTACCATGTTGTGTTTTTTTTTTGTTACTACAACTCTACAGTATAATTTTAGATCTGGTATTGTGAAGCCACCTATTTCTTTTTTCTTGCTTAGTAAAGTTTTGGCTATACTGGGTATCTTGTTGTTCCAAATGAATTTGAGAATTGCTTTTCTGATATCTGGAAGGAATGACATTAGTACCTTAATGGGAATTGCATTAAATCTGTATGGCACTTTTAGCAGAATGGCCATCTTAATTATATTAATTCTGCATACCCAAGAACATGGCACATCTTTCCATCTTCTCAGGTCTTCTTCAGTTTCTGCCTTTAATGATCATTAATTTTCATTGTAGAGGTCTTTCTCTTCCCTTGTTAGATTAATTTGATTCCCAAGTATTTTATTCTTTTTGAGAATATTGTGAATGGGACAAATTTCCTATATTTCTTCTTCTGTACTGTTATTATTAGTGCATAGGAAAGCTTGATTTGTGGGTGTTGATCTTGTATTATGCTAGTTTGCTAAATCTGTTTATAAGCTCAGGCAGTTTTCTGGTGGAGTTTTTTGGATCTTCCAGATATAGGATCATGTCATCAGCTAAATGGGATAGTTTGACTTCCTCTCTTCCTATTCTTAACCTTTTGATTTCTTTCTCTTGACTTATTACTCCAGCTAGAGTTTTGAGGACTACATTAAATAAAAGTGGTGGGAGTGGGCAGCCTTGTCTTATTCCTAAGTTTAGTGGGAAATGCTTCCAGCTTTTCTCCATTTAGTATTGTACTAGCTGAGGGTTTGGCATACATGGCCTTTACAAAGTTAAGATCCTTTAATCCCTATTTTCTCTAGCATTTTGAGCATAAATGGGTGCTAAATTTTTTCAAAGGCCTTTTCTGCATCAACTGAGATGATTACATGGTTTTTGTCCTTAATTCTGTTTAAGTGATGAATCAGATTTATTGATTTGTATATGTTGAACCAGCCTTGCATCCCTGGAATAAAACCCACTAGATCATGATGAATTATCTTCTTGGTGTGATTTTGAATGTGGTTTGGTAGAATTTTATTAAGGAGTTTTACACCAATGTTCATCAGGAATATTGGCCTGTAATCTTCTTCTTTTTTTTTTTTTGATGAGTCTTTGTTGAGTTTTGGTATCAGAGATATGGTTGCCTCATAAAAAGTGTTTGTGAGGGTTCCATCCTTTTGAATTTCTTGGAATAGCTTTATAAGCAGAGGTATTAGCTCCTCCTCATAGGTGTGGTAAAATTCAGCAGGGAATCCATCTGATCCTGGGCTTTTCTTCTTTGGAAGACTTTTAATTGCTTATATGTATTTTAGTGCCTGTTATTGGGCTGTTTCGGATTTCAATATCATCATGCATAAATCTGGTAATGTTGTATGTGTCTAGAAATTTGTCCATGTCTCCCAGATTATTTAATTTAGAGGAGAATAGTTTTTTCAAAATATATTCTGGTAAGTCTTGTGATTTGCATGGAGTCAGTGGTGATCACTCCCTTTTTGTTGGTGATTTTGTTCAGTTGCTTCGATTCTTTCCTTCTTTTAGTGAGATTAGCTAGGGGGGTCTATCAATTTTATTTATTTTTTTCTAAGAACCAGATCTTTGTTTCATCAATTCTTTTCATTGTTTTATTTGTTGTTGTTGTTGTTCTCAATTTCATTGACTTTATTAATTAATTTTATTAATTAATTATTGTGACTTAATTAATTAATTATTATGACTTTATTAATTAACATTAATCAATTTCATTGATCTTGATTATTTCCTGTATTCTGCTGACTTTGGGGTTAAATTGTTCTTCATTTTTTAGGGATTTGAGATGGAGCATAAGCTTATTTATTTGAAATTTCTCCTGGTTTTTTATGTAGGCACTCAGTGCTATAAAGTTTCCCCTTAAAAATACTTTCAGGCTGTCTCACAGGTTTCAATATATTGTATCATCATTCTCAGTCTCTTCCAAGAATTTCTTGATTTCTACTCTCATGTCTTCTTGGATCCATTCTTCATTAATAGGTTTTTATTCAATTTCCATGTTTATATGTTTTTCTGTTATGATTTTTGCTGTTAATTGCTAGGGTCATGGCATCATGGTCTGATAAGACACATGGGACAATACTACTTTTTTATATTTGATGAGATTTCCTTTGTGAACGAGAATACAATCTATTTTGCAGAAGGATCCATGCACTGCTGAGAAGAAGTTATAATCAGCCAACTTTGGGTGGGATATTCTATAGATGTCTGTTAAGTCTTTTTGACTTATGGAGTTGTTTAGACTGGAGATCTCTTTATTGTTTATGCTTTGTTTGTTTTTGTTTTTTGCTTTGATGATCTTTCTACTTGTGATACAGGAGTATTAAAGTCTCCCACTACTGTAGTGTTGAGGTTCAGAAGTAGTTTTATGTCCTGGAGCATTTGTGTTTGGAGATCTACATGTTTAAAATCTACTTTTCTGGATTTAAGTATTATAACTCCAGCTTGCTTCTTGAGCCATATGCTTGATAGATTTGTTTTTCATCCTTTCACTCTCAGTCTGTGGATGTCATTGGCTGTAAGGTGCATCTCTTGTATGCAGCATATTGTTCCATTTTGATTTTTGATCCAATCCACTATTCTGTGTCTTTTGAGTGGTGCATTAAGACCATTCACATTCAGTGTTAGGATAGTTATGTGCTTGTGATTCATAGTCATTGTGTTTTATTAGTGAATTCTGTGCTGTCTTGCTTGTCCTTTTTTCTTTTTTTAAAGAAGTAAGGACAGTGAGAGAGAAAGAAAGAGAGAATCCATTTTATTTTTTCATGTGGTTTTCATTGCTCCAACACTTTGTTGTGTATATGGCGCTGGGGTTTGAACCCACATCCTTGTGCATACCAGGCAAGCACCATAACTGCCTAGTCATCACTTCAGTCCCTCTTGGTTATCTTTTGATAGTGGCCACTTTTATTGAATTTCCTCTGTGGGTTTTGAGGAATATTTGTTTGTTCTTCTATTTGGAGTTTCTTTAAGGATTCTTTTTACTGCTGGTTTTCTGTTCATGAATGCCGCAAGTTTGATCTTAAAGTGAAATGTTCTTATTTCCCTATTAATTTAGAAGCTGAGTTTTCCTGGGTATAGCATTCTTGGTTGCAGGTTGTGGTCATTCAGACATTTGAAAGATCTCCTTCTTCATGCTTTTAGAGTCTGGGCTGAAAAGTCAGAGGTGACCCTTATTGGTTTGTCTCTGAATGTGATTTGGCTTTTCTCTCTTGCCATTTTCAGTATTCTTTCCTTGATTTCCCTGTTATACATTTTTAATATGATGTGTCTCTGTGAACCTCTCATTTGATTTGGCCAATTGGATGTCCTGTACACTTCCTGGATGAGCATATTTTATTTTATGTTAACATGGGAAATATTTTCTTTAAGTATTTCATTGGGAATGTTCTTAATACCATTCTTTTGTGTTTTGATCTCTTACTGTATCTCAATTACTCTTAGACTTTTTTCTTCTGATTTCATCCCAGGCATTTTGAAAATTCTGCTTGTGTTCTGTGAGTTTTTTTGTTTTTCAACATCTGTGCACTCAAGCTTACTCAGCCTTTCTTCATTGTCAGAAGTTCTTTCTTGTAGAGCTGAGGTTCTGTTTTCTATAGAGGTTTGTCTATTATTAAGTTCTTGTTGTTTTGATGTGATTAACTAAAAACATTACCTCTGTTACTTCTTTTTTCAGTATGTCTATTTCTTTGACAATAGTTTTTCATATCTTGTGTTTTCTCAGTTACTCGTTAAATCTTCTTTTAGTTCCTTTTAGTAATCAGATAATTGATAATTTATCTAGATTTTCATCCTGCTGCCTGTCCATATGTTCCTTAGTTGGGGAGTTGTGGGCTTCAGGTGAATCTTTTTTATTTTGATTCCTCATTTTTTATATTCTTCTGAAGAATCTTTGAATTGAGTTTCCCTGTTGTGAATGTAGGCATGTCTGGAAGTGCTTCTTCTTTGTAGGTCAAAGGGTTAGGTCTGATTCCACTCCTCTCATGACCACCTTCTTGTAGAAAGCTGCTTCTGTTTGCTGTACTTTATGGATCAAGTTCCCAGATCATTTGTCTATAATCTGTTGGGGATGCATGGCAGCCAGCTGTACGTAGAAGCACAACACCCAGGGTTCTTTGCTTGGTCCTGGGGTCTTGTATTGGGCTTGAACAGGCCTACTGCATACCACAAAGGCACCTGGGTTCTTTGGTAGCTGGTATGGACCCAATATAACTGGAACTGGCAGGAATGGGCTGCATCTGGGTGGATATGTGCACAGTGGCTAGGCAGTTTCTTACTGGAGAGGGGATTCCTGTGTGGGAGTGTCCTGTGCATGCCTGAAGGGACCTTCAACTGAGGCCTGGGTTGGTGTGCAGCAGGTGCTGGGGTTGGCTCCAGTGGGGTTCCATAATTATTAGTTTTAACTACTTTATGCATATTGACTTGAAATGCTTCCTCTTTGCCATTTTACTATAATATACTTTGTTTTCAATTTTTGCAATTGAGAAAATGTTATTTGAAATAACATTAAATTTTGCAATGAATATCTACTTACAAATAATTTCTTTCTATTCTGTTAACTTTTTTAAAAATAAATTTTCTATAGGCTCTACACAGATTTCTCCAGTTTTTGCATGGATTATCATTTTTCCTACTTCAGGACTAATGCAGGATATCACAACAGATCTTTCCCCAGGCAGCTGTGACCTGCATCTGCCCCTCCAGCTCACTAATTCTTCATGTTCTTCTGACTTCTGAAGACTGACTCCTCCTCAGGTATTTAGTCAAGTGTCTCTCAAACTGTATATGACTGTTATTTTCTTATGAATAGGCTGGAGACTGGACTGATAATTTTACTGTGAATATGGGGTGGGAAAACCGCTAACTAAGTTAAAATAGCAGAAACTGATTTATAGGATCCAGTAGAATATAAAGCTTAAATAGTCCAAGATATTTTCTCCATAGTTGGCATAGCATAAAACCTATGCTTCAACGAATGGGAAAATAAAAAATAAAATATATACATACATCAGTGTTTTAGTATGCAATGGGTATTTGACCTTATAATTTTAATTTTCTTTGTGGATGCTAATGTTTATATTTTTCCCTCTCCATCTTGTCCTTAAGAATAAAGTTTCCATGATTATCCTAATAAATATCCTCATCCTGTAAGCTGCACCATTTAATGACAGCGATTTTTAAAGGGGACAATGATATTTTATCCACAATTATCTCTCTGAAGTTTTATTACTCTGTTTCTAGAAGTTGGATTAATTTCTTTTTGTTCAGCCAATTTTAGATTCATTCAGCTTCTTGAAATGATTGACTATATTTCATCAGTACCAAGAATTATTAGCCAATATCCTTTAAAAAATTGAAATAGTGAATATACCCCATTCTCCTTTTCTTTCCATTTCTTTTTCACCTTTTTCATTTCTGATTTTCTATGTTGCATTTTGGGTAATTTCTTTAAGTTTTTCTTTTAATTTACTCTCTCATATCCTGTGACATTTTGCCACTAAATTCATTCACTGAATTTTTTTTTAAGTTTTACATTACTATGGGTTTTTTTTTTTTTTTTTACTTTCTAGAAAGATTTATTTGGTGGACTTCCAAAACTGTTTCATTGTTTTTTATAATTTTTAAAAAATTTTTCATATGCATTTTAATGCTTGCTTCACTTTACTTAAATACACTAATTTATTAATTATTTACTATCGTATGGCAAGTTACTTGAAACCTGAGTGGCTTAAAACAGCACCAATCTATTATTTCTGGTTTCCTACAGGTCAGAAATTCAAACACAGTATAGCAGAATTATCTGCTTCAGAGGCTCTTCTAAAGTTGCGATTGTGGCATCAGTCAGGGCTGTATCTGTATGAAAAGATTTGACCCATGGAGTTTTTGCTGGAATCAATTCCTTGCTACATTGACCACCTCAGCTTCTCACTGGTGCTTGACTGGAGCTCACACTCAGCTCCTTGCCACTTGGGCCTCTCTAACATCACAGCTTATTTCATCAATGCAAAACAAGGTAGAATGGAAGAGAAAATACCAACAGGGTGGAAATCATAGTTACATATGACCATGAAAATGGCCTTCCATCACATTTGATGACATTTCATCACATTCATTAAAACAAGTCACCACATACAGCCCGAATTACACAAGTGAGTGAACACTAAGAGGTGGGATCATTGGGAGTTCATTTTAGAAAATTGCATTTCATTTAACCAGCTATTTTATAGACTGTATCTATTCATTAAAATGTTGAATGCCTCTGCAGACTTAGTTCAACTCTGTTATTTTTATTGCTTTTCACTCATGGTGCCTTGTTTCTTTGTGTGCTTTGTTATTTTTGACAGTGAATTATTTATTTTAATCAGTTTTATTTGTGGAGTTTTTTTTTCTTTTTTTGAGATCTGGAATGAAGATGAATTTCTCTAAGGAAGATTTTTATTTTCTTCTACTAAGTGTCTATGGAAATTATTAATCAGTATCAAATAATTCTCATCTTGAGATGTTTGGATGAATAAGGTAGTATGAATTTATGCTAACAACTTAAATAAGAGTCAACTTGAGAGTCAAAAGTATGTATAGTGATGTTTTCTTCCCCTACTATGTTTGTTTAGGCTTGTCACATCTTTTTCCCCTTAATTTCTCCTGGACAAGGAGAAGACATGTTTATTTTTGCTTCAATAATTTATATACTGTGCATGGTCTTTGATATCTCATTTTTGTTGCACAAAATGATCTTGCTATATACTTTATGTCGAATAAATATTTTGTCTCCTATTCTTTATACTCTTTGAAATTGTGAACACCAAACTCAAATTGGTCCAGATCAATAAAGACCCTTAAAGTGAAATTTGCCTTTGGTATCCCACCACATCCCATGATTACTTCCTTAACTTGCTACTTCATCTAGAGGATATTTCACTTTTTCTCTACTTTATTGCTACCTCTAATTTTTTAAAAATGAGATACTTTGTTGTTTCAATAAGATTTGATCTCATTTCCTAGACCATTTAATTACCAGAAGTAAAACACTTGGAGGTTTTTAATGGTTCATTTTATTTGGTAAATATTTAGTAACCAGATAGCAGTACTAGAATGTACATTGAGCTTTGGAAAATTGAACATTTTCTTTCTTCAAAGACTTCACTGTTTAATAGGAGACAATAGTGAAAGGACACAATGTAAATTCTATCACTAAACAAACAATTGCAGAAAAAAACACAAAAATTCAGCACAATACGACTGCATGCTATGTATTTGGCTTTCACATTTTGAAGGATAACTGAAATTTTTTTACATTTTCTTCAACAGCAGTAAGCCATACACAGTTGTTTGACAAAAGCATACTTTGATAAACTGTTTACTAATGATGTGAAACTTCTTGTCAAGTTTAAATGAAATCATTTATTGCCTTGGAAATATCATTGTCCTAACATCATGAGCCTGAGTTTCCTTCTTGGCTTTAATAACATTAGTAGACAAATAGGCATATTTATTTACCCTACTTGTAGGAAATTGAGCCCCAAAGAGTCCATGACCTCTTTTGTCCACTCTGTGTGTGGTCTGAGGAAGAAAAGACACCACTGGAAGAAAACCAAGCTGCCAGAGAGCTCCATGGTCCCCAGGAGGAGTCACCGGTAAAGGAATATCACATCTGGCCATTGGCAAGATTCGGCAGTAATGGAAAGAGGATGTCAAGGAGATGTGTATTCTAGAAAGCCTTCCTCTTCCTTCTTTGTTGGCTCAGGAAATTTACTTATTCTCTTGGGTTCCTGAATAACCAAAATATGCAAGGTAAACATATGATATTATTATCTCCCAGGACTTTTAGAGAATCACATAAGGTGAGATAATTCATATGAATGATTTCAAACAGCTTTGTACACTTGAAAGGTAGTTTTTCAAAATTTCTCCTATTTTTGCTTACCAGGTAACATAATAAAATATAATTGAATTAAATGGCTCATTTCTCAAATTGAATCTCAACCCTCCTCTCCCATATCAACCTAAGCCTTGCTAGTTCATGGTAAAGTTTGGACCTCTGGTAGGTTAGAGGACCTGGTCCACAATAATTTCAGGCAAGACTTATTTACATCTCTATAGAGGTTATCTTCAGATAAATTAAAAAAAAACAAATAAACTTACAAAACAAAAACAAAAACAAAAACCCCAAAAGAAAGAAAGACAGGAGGGAAGATGGGATGGAAGAGAGAAGGCAGAAAAGTAGAAAGGAAGGCAAGAGGGCAGGAAGAAGCCAGAAAGGAAGGAAGGAAATATAAAGAAACACAAGTTTCTTCTTTGTCCATTGGAATTTGTGTGAAAAATTCCCAGTCCTAATTTTACTTTGTAATTTTTACTGAGAGGGCTCTCAATTTTTCTAGATGGATAAGTAGGAGATGGTGGAGAAGAATGAAGGCATATTAAAAATATCTATCAGATAAATAGATGAGAGCTAAATAACAGGTAGAATTTAAGAAATACCTCTCTATCAAATATATTATAAATATTAGTTCTAATTCTTTCACCCACCTTGCAGTCTGGTCTTAATTTTTATTTATTTATATTTTTTATTTTGCAGGTTAAGGAGTTGCAAAAAAACCTTGTCCAAGGTAACAACACAAGGATATGGCAGATCTACAAATCATACTCTCTCGCACTCCAAAGGCAGTGTACTTTGCACAATACCTCTCTAAAAAAGTAAAATAATTGCGCCTTCGTTTTTTTTTTCCTCTTTCTTTTGTACCATGATGATTGAAACCAGGGATGTTTAACCTCTGAGGCATATCCCCAGCCTATTTTTAATTTTTAAGTTTGACACAGGGTCTCACTAAGTTGCTAAAGCTTACCTCAAACTTAACAATCCTTGTGCCTCAGCCTCCCAGATATTTCTTTTCTCCTTTTATCTTTGATACTGGGAGGATTGAACCCAGGGGTATTTAACCTCTGAGTCACATCCCCAGCCCGTTTTTATATTTTATTTTGAGACAGTTTCTTACTTAGTTGCTGAGGCTGGCTTTGAACTTGCAATCCTCCTGACTCAGTATGCCAAGTCGCTGGGATTATAGGCATGTTCCACCATGCACAGCCCAATTATTTCTTGAAGAAAGTAGATCTGTTTTTCAATTCTTTATTAACACATTCATTCAGTTGCTGACCATTTATTTAAGATAAATTATCAATAGAGATTTGGCTGGAGTATTAACTTCTATTGCTGATCTTGAAAGAGAAAGGACTTTCATTTATTTTTGGTTTTTTTTCTGATGGGCAAATGAAAAGGAAAGAATTTTCTTTTCTAAGTGAGGGCTGACAGACTGAGACTGAGTGATATATGGATAATTTTTATATTAACTAAACAATAGTTTAATATTTAAAGAAAAACTAAACTGGTGAGATGCTGAAATAAATCAGTAGAAAAGGGGAAAAAATCTATGACTCCAGGGTTGTGCTTCTTTTTCTCTGTGACAGCAATGACAATTAGGGTAGAATGAATTCTAAAAAGTGACTATAGGTTGTTTACATGGGTGTCTGGTGTTTCTACCAAAAAAAAAAAAAAAGCAGAAATCAGTGTAAGCTACTGATCTCTCACCTCCCATGACAAACAAAACAAAATAAATGTTCAAAGAAGAAAGCATTGTTTCCCATGTTCCTTTTAAGAGGAAGTAAATTTAGTAAGAGTTTATTCATTATAGAGGAAATTGGGGGAATAAGAAACTCAAGTAAAGGAGAGAAAGAGGAGGGTGGAGGAAGAAGAGGAAAACAAGAAGGACAAAAAGTTATGGAAGCGAAGCACAGAGACAGGCAGTGACTGGTCTAGGATTACACAGGAAGTTGGGACTAAGACCTCAGCCATCTGCTGGGTTAACTACTGCCTTCTTGCTATGTATAGAAAAGAGAAATATATTTTTAGAATTTTAGGAATAAGCATGTGTTACTATCCCAGTATAAATCAGTTTTTAACCTAGTAACTGAGCCATGGATAAAAGAGATTCTGTCCTTTGCCTTTAATATTTATCCTTCAGAGCTTATTTACTGGTGCAGCTGAAAAGTTTCTAAATGGGTTCTTAACCCAGGAAGGTATCTAGTGCAGCCCACTAGCTTTGTACTGTTAAAGTGAAGCATGTGCCCCTATATTAACAATGGAGCGTTCACTGTTAAATAGCAGACTCTTTGAGGTATATAATTTCACACAAGGAGCAATCCAGAATTTACAAACAGAACTTCTGGTACAAAAAAAAAACTGTGAAATTAGTGTCATGATGCAACAGCCATTCCCTGCAGCCCGGGGAAGGAGCTTAAAAGCGCAGTCAAAGAGAATTAATATTTTCTGGCTTGGATGCATCACTGACTGCACAAGGTGATTTTACTGTGCATTATACTTTAATTATAACTGCACTGTAGCCATCTGCTCCGCTTCATTCCCTAATTATAGATGCAAAAAGCATTTCACAACTCCCACCCATAAAAAGGATCTGAGGGATTTCATGACAGGCTTGCCCTGAGCTCCTCCCTTCTTCTTGGCCTGTGGATTCTCCCTCCAACGGTACCTCTAAACAGACCAGGAAAGCGTTTGTGATGCACTGATCTCTCCAGAAGGTCTGAGGTGTCTGAGCTTGTTCCATCCATTAATAATTCTCCTCAACCATTATTATATACTCTTTGGCAGTTACTCTTTGGCCAGCCCCTCATATGCCAAGATCACATGTTACTTCCTGTTCACACGGTCATAGGTAACTTCCTGAGCACATATACTTTCCTGCATGCATTCCACCACCTGCCACTTCTTTTATTAGTTATTTTATTTGCAGTACAATCACTTCAAGGATTTCTCTAAGTCCTGAGAATTTTGTACGGGGGCAGTCCTCATTGTTCAGTGGAAAGGGGAGATTCGTACAGTTTAAAGGTTTTCTTCAAGGTGATAAAGTTGATCAGGCTGGAAGTCACTGTTTCACAACTACTACTTCCATGCATCATTTTAAAATGCCATTCAGATTCCCATTGGAATAGCAGGCATATACTGGAGCCACCTTACACTGCCTCACAAGAGATAACTTGGGGCACCTCTTTACACCCCTACATTCAAGGACCTCATGTTGGTAGAATAAAGCTCTCCATGGTGGGAGTAAGAAGTAGACACAAACTACAAATCAGTTTTCCCTGCTTCTCTAGGAAATATCTGATAATGTTTCCTGAATACCACTGAATGTGGGAAATAGATCTACATGATCTCAGAAAAAAAAAGAAAAGAAAAAAGAAGAGTTTGAGGGGCTGGAGTGGTGGCTCAGTGGTTATGGTGCTTCCCTGGCACACACGAAGACCAGGTTTCAAACCCCTGCACCATATACACAATGAAGTGTTGGAGAAACAAAAGCCAAATAGCCAAATGAAAAACTAAATAAAATTGATTCTCTCTCTCTAAAAAAAAAAAAAAAATAAGAAGAAGAAGAAGAAAAGAAAGGCTTTTGGAGGAGAACATAGCCCTCTGAACTTAAATAATGTGAATATAAACACAACTCACCAGAGAGGAAAAGATAGGTTATTCAACTAGACAAATTACTCTTTCAGTATTCTAAAGACATGATAGTAACCTTAAAAAATGAGGACTCTTTGTCCAAGTGGTAAATTCAGAATTTTCTAATGAACCTTTTGGCTTTAAAAATTTCCATGATTTCTAAAGCAACCTGAAAATTAGGAATTTGGGTGTCTGTGGAGGCTGAAGGTGATGCCCAGCAGTTCCAAAGCAGAAGGATACGGTAAGGCAGCCAATGTCGCCATCCAACTTCATTCCAATCAGATACCGGCATGTGGATGCATGCCTTTCTGGAAGGTAGATTGGCATATTTCTGAAGAAGAGTAAATGAGCATATGTGGTCTTTTTCAAGAGTGCAAAAAGGGAAACAATTTATAAATGCAAATTTCCCTCTTCCTCCTAATTCTTGAGTTTTCTAAAAACACAAATTCTATCTATTAACAAGATTGCAGTTCAAGTCCAACAATAAAGTCATTGAAAGGACATATCCAAGCTGAATCCAAGAAAGGTCTACAATATTACTGACGGGACCCAAAATAAGCAGTGACTTTCTAGGCAGAAAATGAAGTGTAAGCTTTTTACCAAACATCTAGTGAAAATATCAAATCACAAGGTAATAGAAACACAGCACTGAAATTCAGCACATGATTAGAGGTTCAATCAGGTTCTCTATATAGCAAAGACAGCTGCATCAGATGGTATGTATGCCTCTTAATGGGCATTCAAATTTATATATGTGCTGATCTCAAAAAATTTATTTGTGGTGACCTCAGAAGTATTTAGTTAGAGCTGATAGGAAGATTAAATACTAATATGTAATTGCCAGATGCTGCAGATGTCTTTTTGCCACTAGTACTGGTTCTACCTTTGGAAAACCCCTAAAGGGCAAGCTAATTCATTTAATAGGGCATTGGCTTGGTAGTCAGGAGTTTTAGTAGTCTTAGATCTAACACTAATTAGAAACAGTGCTTTAGAGAGCATCTAAAGCATTAGGGAACAGCATAAAAAAACAGTGGGTTGTACTAAGGAAGAGTGGATTTAAGAATTGGACTACCAGATTCAATGCCCACCTCTGCTACTTACTAGCTTTCTGACCTCAGGCAAATTACTTAAGCATTATCTATGCCTTGGTTTTCCATCTGCTGCATAAGTATAATAACAGAACTGCATTCCTATTCAGGTTAGTGTAATAATTAAAGAATTATCCCTGTAAAGTTCTTAGAATGGTTTCTAACATGTAGTGAGTGTTCAATTTTAGTTAATTTTTTAAAACAATCAACCTCCTTGATTTACAAGATTAAAAAAAAAGTCCTGAGAGGCTAAATGCATTATCCAAATGTATATGGCAAATTAGAGGTAGAATTAGGATTATAACATACTGTAATGGGGATCCACTTTATGCTTTGAGTACAAACCTTGCTGCTTGATTACAAGTGGCTTCTTTTAAAACTGACACTTTTTCCTATTCTTCTTCTTCCCTCTTTCCCCTTACCTAACAGCAAGGGAAATAAGATTAACATTTTCTTTCTTTGTGTCCCAAACTAAACTATCTGTCTTCCACTGCCTGGAATAAAGTCACTGCCCACAAGAATAAGGAAAGTCCAAACACGGGGATGAGAACAATGGATCTCTCAAGAATATCAGATGGGGACTGGAGCAGTGGCTTGGTGGTTACAGGGCTTGCGTGGCATGCACCAGTACATGGGTTCAAACCCCTGCACCCACGTACACAACTAAGTGTTGAAGCAATGAAAGCCATGTGAAAAAAAACAACTCAATAAAAATTGATTCTCTCTGTCTCTGTATCTCTCTCTCTCACTGTTCTTCAAAATAAAAAAAACAAAACAAGAATATCAGATGAGGGGCTGGAGCTGTGACTTAGAGGTTGCAGCGCTTGTCTGGCATGTGTGAGAACATGGGTTCAAACCCCAGCACCACTACACAATGAAGTATTGGAGCAATGGAAGCCACATGATTCTCTCTCTCTCACTGTTTCTCTCTCTCTAAAGAAAAAAGAGAAAGAGAGAATATCAGATGAATAATAATTGATTATATCTACTGATAATGCTTGGCTTCTATCTCCGTGTTTCTCAAATTTATCCTCAGTATTAGATCAGCAGTAAAGACAAGGACCAAGCTTTTGGTATCAAATTGGTATGCAACATGAAGCCTAAGGTCACCCCTCAGTCTTCTCGCATAGGTACTCTGAGAGACCCTGCCTTGTTCATGCTGAGAATACAATGTGGCCAGAGCTTTTGGAGAGCCAACTGTTTGTGAAGTCAGAGATGAGATTCTTTTTTGGACTGTACTATTTTGACAGAGGTGCCATTCTGCAAAAAGGGGGAAAGACTGAGAGAGATTCACAGAAGTCACCAAAGCAACTTTTGCATCAGGGAATTCCTGCTTTCAGGCCCTGAGTGAGTGTGGCTTGCTCTACCATTTTGTCCACTTTGAGAAAATGGAAACTGAAACTGAGCATGGTAAATCTACAATATCTTGGTAAGTCCCCTGATGTGTATGCCAAGGTGCTCAATTCCAACTATCTGGTCCCACTTTGTGAGAACACCTGGTTCCCATCCATGAAAATATCTGGTCCCCTTTGTGGAGACATCTGGATCTCCTTTGTGGGAATGTTTAGTTCTTCTTTGTAGGGGTCATGCATGGTGCCAATGGTGTAGGAATCATGGTTGAGCGGGACTCGGGAACCTAGAGGATTTTTACCTATCTGATCTGTTTACAAGTTCCCATCTGTCTTGGTTTTAGAAGTCCCCTCCAGTTGTCTGTCTCTGTATGTGTTTTGCTTGTATCTGTTACTGACCCTTTAAAATAAGGGCAATGCTGTGTCAATCTGCACCAGTTGTGTCTTGGGAAAGATCTTGGCTGAATGGACCACACGTAGCTATAAGCCTATGACTAAAAAAAGATGGTGTTTTGCTGTAACACAGTATGGCTATTTGATGGTATCCAAAATTATTATACAATCTTGTGGTTGGAATTGGTCTGTCAGAGGTCAAACACTGGAAGAAACTGTACGTGCAGACATTTATGCAGTTACATAAGAAGTCTGAACAGCCAGAAACCAAGTTAATGGTGCAGAAAAATGCATGGCCTCTGGTGTGCAAGGATAGCAGATCACCAGAAAAAAAATTGAGAAAAATTTAAATCCTTTATATATTAATTTTAACACTGTGCTGGATGGTCTGGCATTTCTTCTTGCTTCAATGTCCCCTCCTTTGCCTATATGTGGTGAGGAAGGCCCACCAGCTGTGAAGGACATGACAGCACCAAGTCCCCTGCTGTCAGCACTTCTAGATTATGATTTGGGGATGGGAATGATCACCACCTTAAAGATATCACAGAGCACCCTATTTGGCCAGGGGACATCTATTCCCAGGGCAAAGCAATTATGGGAGTACATCATTGGCATGAATGTATAGTCAGAACAATAGGACATGCAACTGCAAGAAAAGGGGGAAACAGGTTCCCTCAAACCACAGCCTCTTTTAGATTTTGTGTCTCCTCAATGAGAGTGTGATTGAGCACCCTTGGAGGCCTTGAGAAGGTCGAGACAAACCAGAGAACAAAAGGCAGAAGTTGTGAGGATGAGCCAATTGGCCCCAAATGAGCCCTGGGTACAAATGACAGTGGGGACCCAATTTAAATTGACACTATGGCAATGATAGGAGTGATAAGTCAGGCTGAGCAGCATCTACCCTGACCCCTTGAACACAATCTAGGAGAACAAATATTAAGGTGTAGCTTTTTGTACATGTCAGGTTGTTATATAAATTAAATGCTCAAAATGCCCAACCAGATGAGGAAACTGAGCCCATTCTCATTAAAGTCCCCTTAAAAAGTCAGTAAGCTCATATGGGACAATGGGACCATGGGAAGGGCAATCAGTATTATCTAAATCAAGCTTTTACTTAAGGAGGGGTCAACTTTCTCCAGAGAGAAAGAATATCTCACTTAATAGGTGTTAATAGGAATCTATCCTCTTCTAGATATTTGTTTTTAAAGAGCAAGGGACAGTGAGAGAAAGAGAGAATCAATTTTATTTAGTTTTTACGTGACTTTCATTGCTCCAACACTTCATTTGTGTACGTGGCTCTGTGGTTTGAACTTGTGTCCTTGTGCATGCAAGGCAGCCACTGTAAGCACAGACCCATTGCTCCAGCCCCTAGGAAAAAAAATTAAAACAGATTGATTTCACAAGTCCTGCCTGATAAACCTCACATTGATGGGTACTGATTTGTATAACCCTTGAAAGCTGTAAATGACCCTGGAATCATCACCCTACAGTACCCAATCCCTGTACTCTGGTGAATGCAATGCCAAGTAACTATGATTGGCAGTCAGTGCTTGATTTAAAGGATGCATTATTGCACATCTCACTGGAAATGAAGTCCTGATTACTATTTGCTTTTGAGTGGCAGGACCCTGATACCAAAGTAACCACACAATATTTCGGGACTGTCCTACCATAAGGATTTGAAAACTCTCCTACACTTTTTAATGAAAATCTAGCAAAAACAAAACAAAACAAAACAAAAAACTGCAAGAGCTGCACCAAGATCAAGGAATCCTTTTGTAATTTTTGGATGATCTACTGATAACCAGCCCTGACTATGAACACAGCCTTTCAAACACTATACTGTTCTGAACAACCTTCCCTCATGTGTATATGAGAAGTTCACCAAAAAGGCTCAGATTTTAAGACAAGAAATCATTTATATGGGATTCCAGATTAGTCAAGGAAACTTTCAGATGAGAGACAGGCTACCTTGAGTCATAGAAAACCCAAAAACCAGATGCAGTTATGTGGGTTCCTAAAATTAGCAAGATTCTGCCATATTTGGATCCCTAATTTTTGACTAATAGTTAACCCCCCATGAGACCTCCAAGGAAATAGAAATGAGCCCCTTGATTTGGACCCCCCAGAATGTCAAGCTGCCTTTGTAAAAGTAAGAGAAAGCCTTATAACAGACTCTACCCAAGGTCTTCCTGACTTACAAAGAGAGTTCAGACTATATGTGCCTATATAACCAGATACGGCCCTTGGAGTTCTCATACAGGCAATGGTAGACATACCTCAGCCAGTAGTCCATTTATCAAAACAGCTTAACTATACAGCAAAAAGATGTGTCCTTGCCTTGTGTGGTAGCTCTGCTTGTGATACATTACAGGAAGATAAAATGTTCACTTTAGGACAATCCATTACTGGGTTTGTTCCTCACTGTGAACCTTAAAGTTGTCCACCTTAAACCCAGAAACCCTGTTGCTAGAAGATCACACTGGGTCAATCTAACAGAGTTGCCTGAAAATCAGGAAGAACACTGCTTAATTTTGTCAGTTGGATTTGTTTGATCATCCTCTCACAGAGCTGACTGGGACTTCTTCACGATGGGAACAACTTAATGTACAGTGACCAATGGAGTGCTGGTAGGTACTAGAAGTCAAGCCTCTGGAAAAAATCAGCCCAGAAAGCCAAGCTGTTTGCTTTGACAAGAATTCTTAAGACTATCCAGAGGAAAGAAGGTGAACACTTTCACTGACTCAAATTAAGATTCACGGAAATACATGAAGCTATCCGAAGGAAAAAAAGGAAAATAAGAGAACTTTTTACCAACTCTAAAATCCAGAGCCCTAAATATACCCCTGAAACATTGGCACTGATACAGACTGTGATTGAACCAGAGCAGGTGCCAATCATGTACTGTCCCAGTCATCAGGAGACTGACATTTATGTGACCAGGAGAAATCAGGCTGCCTGTAGAAATTAAAAATTCAGTATCAAGAAAAAGTGAATTAAACAAACATACGATCTAAAAGGGTTAATAGGAATGATCTTTATATTTGAATCTGAGATTCTAAATTATCCAGACAAAAAATTAAATGCTATTTAATTGATAAATTTCAGTATCAAAAAGGAGAGGAAGAATATGCCAGCTACATAGAAAATATGTTTTTCATACTACAAAATTTTAAATAAAAATACTTCATGCATGATATTCTATTGAGTATGTGAAATGATGAAGCTGTCAAGCACTGAAAAGCTAAGTTGATGCCATTACTTGGAAGTGAAATAAATGATTATTTTCATTGACACCAGATGACATTAGCCAGAGATTTATCAAAACGTTAAGGATAATATGAACTTCTGTTTTTTTCTCCTTTCCCCCTTCTACTGTATTAAGTTACAATTGCAAATAGAAGTTCTGTACATTTAAAGTATAAATCATGATGTTTTGATACATGTATATGTTCTGAAATGAAGACCATAATCCAGCTATTTTACAAATCCATTAGCTCACAGTCACCTTCTGCATGTGTTTGTGTGTTGATAACATTTAAGATCTACTCACTCGGCCTACTGCAAGTATGCATTGCATTGTTATTAATTACAGTCCCGTGCTGTGCATTAGGTCTCCAGAACGTACCCAAGCCTGCATAACTGAAATTTCGCACCTGTACCTTTTCTCCAACACCTTCCCACTGCAATCACCCTTAAGCCCTGGCAGCCACCATTCCACTCTCTGCTTCCATGAATTCACCTTTTTTAGATTCCGCACACAAGTGCATACAGTATTTATCTTTCTGTATCTGACTTATTTCATTTAGAATAACTTCCTCTAGGTTTATTTCTGTTGTCACTAATGGTAGGACTTCCTGATTTTTTAAGGCTAAATAATATTCTGTTGTGTGTGTCTGTCAATTTTTCTTTATCCATCCATCCATGGATGGACACAAGTTGAGTCCATACCATGGCAATTGGGAATGCTACAATGAATATGGGAGTGTATATCTCTTCAAATTACTGATTTCATTTCCTTTGAACATATATCCTACTGGGTGGGATTTCCAGATTGTGTGGTAGTTTTATTTTTAACTTTTTGGGAACCACCATACTGTTCTCCATAATGATTAAACTAAATTACATTCCCACCCATGGTGTACAAGGGTGCCCTTTCTCCACAACATTACCAACAATTGTATTTTCTATGGTAGTTATTCTATTAGCCGTAAGATAATACTGTCATTTTACATTGTTTTCCTGAAAATTAGTGATATAAGTACGGATCATTGTATGTCTTCAGTTGAGAAGTGTCTGTTCAGATCCTGTGCCCTTTTTAGTCAGGTTATACACTTTCTTAACACTTAGTTGTTTATGTTCTTTATGTATTTCTGGATAGTAACTCCTCATCATATACATAGTTCAAAATTATTTTCTTCTACTCTGAATGTTATTTTTTCACTTAATCATTTCCTTTGTTGTGTGGTACAATCCCCTTTGTCTGTTTTTACTTTTGTTGGGAGATCTTGTGAGTCCGTATCCAAAAATTACCATTGCCTAAACTAGCATCAGCGATACACCCCTATCATAACATACTGTGCTGCCACAGATTCAAAGCACTACAGCCAATGAGTCATGAACTTGAAGCTCCCAAAATTGAGCCAAAACAAAAATTTCCTCTTTTTTCCCCTCCCTCCCACCTCTTCCCAACCTTTCTTCTTTTTAAATTAACTTAAAAACTTTCAAAACTAGTTTGAGATTATTTTGATGTGTTGCTTGAGATGAGTCTATTTCTTCCTTCTGCATGTGAATGCTTGTTTTTCCCATTCTCATTTATTGAAGAGATTATCTTTTTTCCATTGTATGTTCTTGCCACCTTCGTGGAAAATCAACAGATCATAGATGTCTTGATTTATTTCTGGACATTCCTTCCCACTGCTTTGTAACTCAGTTTTTATGCCAGCCCCATTCTGTTTTGTTTGCTGTGGTTTGTAGCATTTTTTGGAATCAGGAAGTGTTATTCTCTTGTTTTATTCTTGTCCATAGTTGTTTCAGACATTTGGAGTTTTGTGGTTTCATATGAATTTTAGTATTTTTTTTCTTATTTCTGTGAAAAATGCCATTGAAATATTTTATTAGTGCATTATAGTTGTACGTAATGATGGGATTTATTGTCACATATTCATACATGTTTACAATACAACAATATAAGTTGCCCAACATCTCCCCACCAGCAACCCCCCACCCCCTTCCTCCTGTCCTCTGGTTCCTTGCCTCTCTTACAGGGATATATATGTATTCTAATATACCCAAGTGTACTGATGTGATTCTTACACCATGAAGAACATTTTTTATATATGTGACAATAGCATATGTAATGGCATACTTATCGAAGCTTGGAGTGTAGCTAGTTTTAACTCAGTTCCAGCATTTCTCTTTCATCTCCCTTTTTTCGACCCCCTGATCTTTTAAGATATATTTGACAATAGTGTAAACATTAACATTTTCATAAAATCATGCAGTATCACTTATTCTCCTTTCTCTTTCTTACACTGATCTTTCTGTTTAGTGACTTGCTGGTATATATTTTGATGAGATTCACTATAATATGGATTTGAGCAAGTTAAGTCTGATTTCTTTCTTTAACTTTCCCTATTTCATTCCTCCTTCCTCTATTTCCTTCCCCTTTGGTTTTTCCTCTGTTCTTTTCCTTATTTTGAGTTAGCTTCCATATATCAGAGAGAACATCTGACCTTTGGTTTTTTGAGACTGGCTTATTTCACTTAGCACGATATCCTCCAGTTTCATCCATTTGCCAGCAAATGACATTGTCATTCCTCCTTATAGCTGAATAACACTCCATTGTATGTATATGCTACAATTTCTTTATCCATTCATCAGCTTAAGGGCACCTTGGTTGCTTCCACAGCTCAGCTGTCATGAGTTGTGCTGCTATGAACATTGATGTGGCTGCATCATTCTAGTATGCTGCTTTTAGGTCCTTGGGAAATTTAAGGAGGAGTGGGATAGCTGGGTCAAATGGTGGATCCAATCCTAGTTTTCTGAGGAATCTCTATACTGCTTTTCAGGATGGTTATTCCAGGTCGCATTGAACTTTGGTGAGTATCGTTTTGAATCTGTAAACTAGCTTTGGCATTATGGACATTCTCACAGTACTAGTTCTTTTGAGTTTATGCACATAGATACTTTTCCACTTACTTTTGCCTTCTTCAATTTTTTATAAGTTTTATAGTTTTCACTATATCAATCTTTCAACTCCTTGGTTAAATTTATTCCTAAATATTTTTCAATGCTATTGTAAATGGGATTTGTTTCTTAATTTGTCTATTGAACCCTTCATTTTTAGTGTATAGAAATTCAATTGAGTTTTGTGTGATAATTGTTTATTTTGCAGTTTTACTAAAATTAGTTTTTGATGTTTTCTATATATAGGTCATGTCATCTTCAAACAGAGAGAGTTTTACCTTTCTTTCTGATTTGTATGTCAATTGATTTTTCTTGGCTCATTGCTGTGGCTTGAACTTCCAGTACTATATTGGATAGAACTCGTAAAAGTGAGCATCCTTGTCTTGTTTTTGATCTGAGGAAAAAAAATTCTGAAAGCTTTTAAACATTAAGTATGGAATTTATTATAGGCTCTTATATATGACCTTTATTATGTTACATTACATTCCTTCTATTCCTAGTTCATTGAGCAGTTTTGTCATGAAATGATACTGCATTTTGTCAAATGCTCTTGATGCATCTACTGAGATGATCGTATGATTTTTCCTTTCATTCTCTCAACATGGTACATAACATTTATTGATTTGCATGTGCTAACCATCCATGCAACTCAGGAATAAACTCCACTTCGTTGCGGTGCATATGCTTTTTAATGGGCTACTAAATTTCATCTGTTAGTAGTTTGTTCAGTATTTTTTACATGCATGTAAATTAGGGACATAGGTTTGAAAATTTCTTTTCTTGTTTTCTTGTCTGATAGTGATATCAGAATAATGCTAGTCTTATGAAATGTGTTTGGAAGTATTCCTTCTCTTCAGTTTTGGGTAAAAGAGAAGAATTAATGCTCATTCTTTTGTGTTTGGCAGAATTCAGTAGTGAATCCATGAAGTGCTGGGGTCTTCTTTGTCAGAGGTTTGATTCTTGATTCATTCCCTCTATTTACTGACCTTTTCAGATTTCATATTTCTTCGTAATTCAGTACTGATGAATTGTATATTCATAGCAACTTATCCATTTCTTCTAGATTATTCAATTTGTTGACATTTAATCTTATTCATATTAGTCTTACATGATCCTTTATTCTTCTGTGGTAGCAGTTCTAATATCTTTTCTTTCATTTGTAATTTCACTTATTTGAATCCTTCTTTTTTCTTAGTCTAATTAAAGTCTTGGAAATTTTATTTGTCTTTTCAAATTCACTTGCATTGATCTATTGTTCTTTTATTCTCTATTTCATTTATTTTTTCTCTTGTATTTATTATTTCCTTCCTTGTACTAGTTTGTGCTTAGTTTGTTCTTCTTTTTCTAGTTCTTTGAGGTGTAAAGTTAGATTGTATGAGATATTTTTTCTTCAACTAGGAATTTATTGCTTTGATCTATCCATTTAGATGTGCTTTTGATGCAGCTCATAAAATTTGGTATACTGTTTCCTCTTTCATTTGTCTCAATTTATTTCTCTTTTGGTTTCTCGTTTTACCCACTGGATGCTTAAGAATGGATTGTTTACTTTCCACATAGTTTTGAATTTTCCAGTTTTCTTTTGCTTATTCATCTCTTATTTCATAACATTGTGGTAGGAAAAGCTATTGATATTATTTAAATCTCCTTAAAATTTTAAGGAGATTTAAAATGACTTGTTTTGCAGACTTCTATGTGACACATCCAAGAGAGTCCTCCCTGTGTGCTTAGAGTCCCTGTACTGTTGCTGTTAGCTGGGATGCTTTGTGTTCCTATATGAGGTTCATTTGGTCTATAGTGTTCTTCCACTCTTCATTTTCATTATACATTGTTTCTCTAGATATCTATCCATTGCTGAAAGTGGGCTATTCAAATCCTCTACAGTTTTCTATTGCTATTTAATTCTCTCTTAACTTACATTAATATTTGTTGTATATATTTATGTTCCCCAAAGTTGGGAATGTACATATTTACAATTGTTAGAGACACTTGATAAATTGATTCTTTTATCAATATGATCCTCTTTATCTCTTGTGACAGTTTTTGACTATTTTGTCTGATAGAGTTATAGCCTGGTTGACTTTATTTTTTTGCTACTATTTGCGTGGAAAATTGTTTTTCATCCCTTCACTTTCAGCTTATATGTACCTTTAAAGTTTTTCTCTTTCCATTTAGCTAATGTATATTTTTTATTACAAAATTTAATCCACTATCTTTAAAGTAGTTATTGACAGGAAGGAATTACTGTTCTCATTTTGTCAATTATTTTCTGACTGCAGTTCATTTTTTTTCTTTCTTCTTCTGTCTTCTTTGATGATTTGATTATTTTTTGTAGTAACATATTTTGATTCCTTTATCTTCATCTGTTGGATATTATGCATGGAAATTTTAAGAAGTTAACACCTGACAGGTACAGTGGCACATGCCTGTAATCACTGTGACTTGGGAGGATGAGGCAAGGGATTCACAAGTTCAAGGTCAGCCTGGGCAACTTAGTGAGCCCTAAGCAACTTAGTGAAACCCTATTTCAAAATGAAAATAAAAATAAAAAGTCTGTGGATATAGCTTAGTGGTAGAGCTCCCATAGGTTCAGTCCCCAGTGTAACAACAAAAGAAGCACCTTTTAATTTTTTTTTATAAACTCACATAGACAGAAAAAGCCCTTCACCCAATTAGCTGATCCAAGATTCTTGAGTGGGTGTCTGGTGGAATCTGTGGATGAGGCTGTTGATTGAGTCCTCAGGTGGGCTGACCTGGTGCCTCGGTCATTTTTCAGGAGAGGCCTAGTACCTGGATTTACAGGGGCTGACTTTGGTACTTTGGTCTGTGCGGTTTGGCCTGCTTTGGGGTGAGCCTGGAAACTGGAGTTTGACCTGGAGTTTGAGTGGCACCAATGAGGAAACTTTAATGCTAGATTCTGTGGGACAATCGGATGTCCACTTTATTCTCTTTCTCCATGTGGACGTGTGTGAGTCAACCTCCAGTGTTGTAACAAAATACCTGAGATATGCATATAAAAAGAGGAAGGTTTATTTCATTTCATAGCATTAGAGATTTCAGCACATGGTCACTTGGTCTTGTTGCTTGGGGGCAGTACATTGTGGCCAGGAGCATGTGGTGGAATAAGCTATTAACCTCATGGGTATTTGGAAATGAAAGAAAGAGAGAAAGGGAGGGAGAAAGAAAAAGAGAGAGAGACTGGTCTTTGTGGGCATGCACTCAGTGACCTAAGACCTCTCACTAGGTCCTACTGCTTAAAGGTTTCAGTTTCTTATAGCACCACTCTGGGGATCAAGCCATATCACACGGATTTTAGGGATCATTCCATATCTAAACTGTAGCAGGGAGGTATCTCCTTCTGCACCCCTTTGCAAAGGCTTGGAATAACGGTTGACATGAGCAATAATGAAACCATCCTTCTTGTCCTTGTCTGCCCTCAAGTCTGTGTTCCACAGGTGCTCTCACCTCTTATTTAGATTTGCTCACTCTTGGGAAGTTATGTTCATGCACAGATGATCTATAAAACTGATGTTTCCATGAGGGGATATGTGCAGAAACTTCCATTATCTTTACTTAGACCACTCTTGTCGCTGCTATGATTTTTTTTGCTATATTTTCCTTCTTACATATTTAGAAATATCAATAAAATGTAAAGATTTAAAATCCACATTCACTTCATTATTCGTTTAATTTTAACAATGACATCTAAAGGCACTTAGGCACAGTGGAAATTTCATTCCTACTTCACCAGTCTGAAAAACCTACATGTAAGTATATGAGTAGACTGGCCTCAATAGAGTGCTAATAACAGATTAGATAAAGATTTGGTCTTATTGCATGCGTTATAAGACTGTCATGTAAGTAAATGTGACTGATTCTCTAATGAAATATCCTTGTGTTTGTTGCACAAATGTAAGAATAAATGAAAAAGGGAACGAATTTTGGCTACAGATTTTAGGATAGCACTCCCCTCACTGACAGCATTAAGTAACCCCAGCTGTGGAATTTGGAGGGCTCCATGGGTGACGAACTAGACACCTCAATACTCTCCAATTTCATCAGCGTCTTTTATAAGCCATCTGTAACACTGCAGTGATACCTCAATTAACACAGCCTTTGGAACAAAGCTCCTTTATAATCAAGTTGGCAGCATTGACAAGAGCTCATAAACATGCAAAGCATGCTACTATGTGTCATTCAACTCCGTGACAATGTTCTAATTAAGCTGCATGTGTGCACATGGCAAATACTGGTGTACATAGCTCCCGTTGGCACTCTCAGTCAATACGGCTGATCTCAGCATGTCAATGGCATTGTTTAGTTTGTTTTCTCCTCTTGGCTTTTTCTTTCTGATCTCTTTTTGACCTTTAATGGCCATATTTTCTCCCTCTCAAGTGTCTGATATCCCACTGTTCTTTACTTACTTGACATTCCCTATCAAAATTTTATTTTAAAAGGAGGGTGGTTCCTGTGGCTAGCTGTTCATGTTTGTGGCTCACCTGACTGACCTCAGCCAGCACGCATCTCCGCATGAGTGAATACACAGTCTAAACCACATCTGCCAGTAGTGCTAGGTGGATAACAAAGGCTCTAGGAAGAGCTGGACAGAGTTCTGCACGATCTGTCGTGAAGGCTTCATTGCAGAATGGCTAGACTCCTGAGTAGTTAGTCCTTTTTGCTGAGCTTCATTCAGTTCCCACATTTGTAAAACAAGAAGGTTGGTGACCTCCAATAACATTTCCAGACCTAGCTTTCTGGAATTCAAAATGTGTAACTAGACACCCATGGAAAGAAGTGACTCTGTCTCTTGGGAGAAAAGAACATATAAGTTCCAGCTGATCTTTTTTATGATGTAATTCCCAAAAGAAAGCGAATTTCTTTGTCAATATTTTTCTTTTTTTGAGCTTGGTGCTACACACCTGTAATTTCAGTGACTCCGGAGACTAAAGGAGGACGTTTGCAAGTTCAAGGCCAGTCAGGGCAATTTAGCTAGATCCTGTCTCAAAATAAAAAGTAAAAAGTGCTGGAGGTGAAGCTCATTGGTAGAGTGTCCCCTGGGTTTAAACCTTGGCACAAAAAAAAAAAAAAAAAAAAGAAGAAGAAGAAAAAGAAAAATCTCTGGAATTCTTAATAATACCTTAGAAGGAAAAAAGAGCAGAGAATTCTAAAAAGAGGTCACGTGCCATCACTCACTTCTGTTCCCAGAATCCGTTCAGATGTTTCAAGACTCATGAAATGATTTACTGTTTTTTATCTGCAATCATGGAAGCATGCATCAGAATGTACCTTCCATTATCCCTTATTCCCAACTTTCTGTGATATATCTCTTTTGGTCTTTTTCTTTGGGTGCATACTAAAAAAAAAAAAAAAAAAAAAGGAGCATTAAGTTGCTAAAAATCAAATGAATAAACAAACAAACAGAAAGAAGTATCACAGATTGTCAAAACCATCTTCCTCTCAAGCTAATTCTCCTGCCCTGTGTCATCCCTAGGCACTGCAAGGGTGGAACCATTAGTTCACAGTACATAAATTGATGTGCTTATAAAGAGGTCTGGACATTTCTCCTGTAACTCTTTGGAAAATTTTTACCAGAGACTATGCCTAAACTTAGAGTTTTTCTACCATGAACTCCTGGGGTTTAAAGTTAGAAACGTTCATGTCCCATGATGCTAAAATGTTTAAAATTTTTAACTTTTCTCCTCTCTAATTATTCTTCTTTATGGAGTGCTGGATTCTCAGATTTATGAAAACTTTGTAGGAAATTTTAACAAGTATTTCCTCTGATTAAGACCCTTTCACCTTCCTTTCAAGTGATACTCAACTTCTGCCTAAACTTTCTTCAATAAGGAACTCCCTTCCTCATAAGGGAAGAGTCAGCTTCATTTCTACATAGCTTCAATTCTGAGCTCTTCTCTTTGTGTTACAGTAAAATAATCTTCACTTCAGTTTCTACCCAATAGCATTTTTCATTCTGCCTTTTGGGGTCATAAGTTATTCCTGCCTATCCTTGATGTCATTTCAGCGACTGCTATCACAGTTTCTGAAATGAAGTTTCTTGAATTTTCCCAAAGAAGGAACTTGAGTCACAAAATTGGTTTAGAGAGGAAATGATAATTATAGAGCTATGAAATGATTCCCAGGTGGTCACAATATTATTATTACCATCATTAGTGCAGATGAAGTAAAAATTAGGTAGCAGGATAGAAGTGAAACCTTCATGTCCTCAAATTTTAAATAATGAGTTGATGAATCAGTCAGATTTATCCAAAACTGCAAGAGCAAAAAATACAGTCAGAGCTCCAGTTTGGCATTCCCCTCTTCTACTCCTATCTCCTCAGACTTCCTCTGTTGCTAATTATCCACAAAGAAAGTCTTCCTGCAAGCTGTCAGTTGACTAGAAAAGAAGCAAGGTATAAACTGGTAAAGTTACTACGGCCAAGCTCAGAGACACACAGAGGACAACATGGAAGACGACACATCTGGGGTGAAAATGAATGTTTCCCAGACAGGAAAACAACCCATATCCAATACTTCAAAAGTCGAAAGGGACAAATAAACTGCTCTGCATTTCACTATGCATAGAAATGCAAAAGGGCAAAGTGAGGGTAATATGATCAGAGGAACACAATTCACAGATTTAGAAGTTTTTTTTTTTTATTTTCTTTTTATTTTTTTAACCAGAGTAGTATGGCTAGCGGAGAAAAAAAAGTCCAAATGAAAGCTACATTCATGGAAGGGTGATTGATATTTCCAAATAGAGGATGATGATGTTCAAACCAAGCCAAGGATATGGTTCTCACTACGATGGTTCTTAGAAATACAAACATCCTGGATCATTTTGGGAAGAATTTAGCTAGGCCGATGAAGTAAGGAACCTTGTCTTTAGGAAGAGAAATGAAGGCATTTGAGGATGTTCGGCTTGAATCAGAAAGAGCTCGTGGAGAAATGGCAATGGCTCCTATGCAAAGAGGAACTAGGACTAGTACAGTGGGAGAGAAAACTTCAGGAGGCAACAGAATGTTCACTTTATAACAGTGAAGACTTTCCAACAATGTAATTACACTTCTCAGACAGTCCAGAAATTAAGGCTGAGTTCACTGCTAAGAATGCTTCAGGAGAAGTTCAGGCAGCTGAGGAACTTTCCAGCTCATTGGGTCCTTAAAATATAATATCTTCCACATCCTTATATTGTTCCAAGTCATATACACACTTCAAAATCCAGCTCAGATATCCTCCAGAAAGACTCCTAAGCCTTCCCCCACTTCCCACTCCTTCGCAATCTCTTTGAACACTATATTGCCTATGTTTGCTTTGTCATCCCAAAGAGACAGGATAGTGAAAAGTGCTTGGGATTAGGAGTCAGAGCTTCTCCAACTTGCTAATTGTGTCACCTTTGGAAAGTAACTTAATTTTTCTTTGAAACGCAGTTTCCTTGTTTGTAGTCCAAGAGTGGGTTTGCCCACCAAAGAGGGTCTTTGAAAAGTTGAAATGAGATAATTCATGTAAAACATATGACACAAAGAAAAAGCCTCATGAGATTAACCCCACCCATTATTTCCTTTGGTATGGGGGAAAGAAAATTTAAACACTTCTTTGGGAAACAGCTTCCCATTTTCTGTGACTAGATTATCTCTGCTGCCTAATTTTCCTTGATTCCATAATTGCTCAATAAATGCTGAAATATGAAAGAAAAAATTGGATAAGTAAGGAAGAACGTGTACTTTCTCTTTCATTAGCAATGCTGTACAGAGTTGTGTTTACTTATCTGATCTGATTTGATCCTCATAGCAACACCCTGTGGAATACATTGCTCTTTTTACCGATAGTTGGGTAGGTAAACTATAAGTAACTCATTCAAAGTCACTCTGTAGCTGGAAAGGAGCAGAGATTCAAAATTGCTCTTTCCGTATTCTAAAGCTCAAGATTTTCCTACTTTGTGTTGATACTTAAGTGAACCTTTTTGGTTTCAGCCCGTGGGAGAGTCGAGTGCTTCTCTTTGGTGTGAGTACTGGGGAAGAGGAGGTGAGATCTCATTCCACATCAGAGAGGGTGAAGAGAAGCTAGGACTTCCTGGTCCTACAGGAAACAGCTTGATATGGTCTTGTTTCACTTGTGGGAACCTTTCCTGGTACAGTTACTTTGAAACACCAAGATTTATAGACTTATTCCATGGGAATATCTGTGCTTCTTCCCTGCTCTCAAAACTCTGCCTCAGATGTCAAATTCTGCTGTAGGAGAGATCATTCTTTTTTTCCAGCCTTGCCCTTGCTTGTCTCTAGATAGATCCACAGCTCACTCTCCACCTCCCATCCCTGAATTTTGCAATCACCCTCAGGCCTTTTGAGAAATAGTTATGCTTCCTCATGGGGGTGTCCCTGAAGTTCACCAAAGGCTGTTTCCCTGGCACATTAGCTAAGAAGTCCCTGAAGCCTTTGGCTGAGACCCACAGATCCAGGGAGATCGTTGAAATAAGCACCAGCAATTTACCAATGTCCAATAAGGGAGGTCTTGGTATTGGATAACACATGAAAACTCTTGATGCCACAGTTGCCGACAGATTTCACTTACCTTACTTTTCCACATGACCAGCTGCCCCAAACTCACCCTGATAAGTAGTTCAGAGTCACACAAATGCTTCTGAGGGGAGAAGCACTCATCCTTTGTTCCCCAGAGCATGACTGAGATTTATATCTATAACTCACCACTAAGGATGCTTCCCATGAAAACAATCATTCAGGTGAGGGATGGTTTCTTCACTTTGGCTGAATTCATAACTGAAGAATAGACTGTTGGCTCCTTGCTGATTTCAACAGGCGCACAACAACCTTCCTTCTTCTCTTTTGAAAACAGGACTACCTAAACTGGAATTGAGACACATTGCATGAATTTAGCCAGAGCCACTGCTTCCTAACTAACTCTGACAAATGTATTAATAGTGAGATATTTCAGACAGAGACCATGGTAGAACAGACATGTCCAACATTGTTCTTATACCTGTCTAACATTCTCAGCAAAGTTGCAAAGAATTAAAATATCACCAGGAGTGTAGGGGCCATTGTGTCTCTAATAGCAGGGGAGATTGTGAAGGATTTTTACCTCTACACTCTAAGGCAATACAGAAAGTAGGATTTATTGCTTGGGTACCTACTATTTATCATGCATTGTGCAATTGGCTTGTGTACTTGTTTTCTTTCATTGTTATAGCAACATGGTAAAGTATGTATTATAATGACCATTTTCAGATGAGAAATTTTAGTGTTAGTATGCCAGAAAGTGAGCAAGTACAGGAGTTTGGAAATACATTGACTTTTCCAAGCTGAATAAGTAGCTTCCATTTTCAAGTTCTCTAATATTTGTTATTCAGTTACATTCCAATTCCTTTGGAAAACATTGTTGTGAGTTTATGCTGAACATCTACTTCACAATATGCAGTATTAGTGAAGACATAGTAGAAGATAGCTAAGAAAATAGCAAATGACCACAAAGAGGTAGATACAGGAATTTAAAGGCAGGGTCAGAAATGTATGATGAAGTACAAATGTACCTAAGTGACAAAGGGCGCTAACTGAGGGAAGGGTAACACAGATCCTGGAAAGTCCTCATTGAAGAACTGGTGAAACTTATCTACAGCAGAGTGTTCAGTCTCTGGAAGATTGACCTTATCCATCATTTAGCTTTTTTTCTCCCAATGATAAGTCAAATTTCTAGGCTGGAGCAGTGGCTCGGCAGTTATGGCACTTGCCTGGCAGGCATGACTACACGGATTCAAACCCCAGCACCCATGTACACAACTAAGTGTCTGAGCAACGAAAGCCATGTGAAAAACTCTATAAAAATTGATTCTCTCTGTCTCTCTCTCACTGTCCTTCTCTCTTTAAAAAAAAGAAAAGAAAGAAAAGACAAATTTCTTTCCAAAGTCTTTGATGTAGAATGCTCAGTAATTCCAGAGATGGTGTGAGGGACACATCCTGATGCTTCAACACAGAGGTTCACCCACTCTGTAGAACTTGCTCTAGACTGTGCCATGGTAGACAGACTACCAGAGTAGAAATTCAGCTCTATCCTGGTTAAGCTATGAAATGCTAGTAAGTTTTTTTATTGTTGTTGTTTTTTCTTTGCTGGTCTTCAGTGGACCCCAAAATAAAACAAAATCATTGGAAGGATAATTTGTGAAGTGGCTTCTAGTACTGACTTGAGATAGACCTTCTCTCAGAAAGCTCATGTTTCTAAGCATAGGGAAATGACCTCCGGAAAGAGCATCAGGAGTTACTGGCCCAACTCTAATGAGGTGTGTGATCTTGGGTAACTGCTTTTCACTCCCTGGATCTCAGTTTTCCAATATACAAAATGAACAAGCTGGAGGGACTCTCCTAAATCCCTTTCCACTGTGACATTTAATGAATCTAAATATTCCATCTGAAATTATTTTGACATTTAATGAATCTAAATATTCCATCTGAAATTATTTCTAACAAAAGTATCCCTTTAGATAAGAAAATTAAAAAATAGACCTCCTGCAGGCACCAAATTGAGTATTTTATATTATTTAATTAAATTGGTTTTGACTGGAATTTAGCATCTTTTGCACAGACAATGACTCAGAAAACTAATTAGCCTTTGCTTTAATTAAATAATAATTCTGTTTAACGCCAATTAAAATACCACATCTGAGTCCATGTGCTGCATCAAGGTGTAGTTAATACAGGAAACATGCTCCTTGGCCATGTAGAGCTGGGATGATGACTGAGGTGCCGGGACTCCTGATTTCCAGATAGGCACTCAGGGCTCCAAACCACAGCATGAAAATTCCCGGAGGCCATGGGTGCAGCCCTCTCTGATGAAATCTTGCATACCTTAGCTTTCTTCATCATATTATTTTGTTTGTCTTATTATTAGCATTAAAGGCAGAGAAAAATCTAGTAATACTGCTGAGTTTTCCAGAAGCCAAGCCATTTTGCCTAGTGTAGCATTCTTCCAGAATATTTCAGTTATGCCTGGACTAAAGAGACTTTTTGAATTCTCTGAGAATTAGTGTGATATTACTCATTAGATTCCTGCTTTATAGAGGAAGTGGAATTATTAAATAATAATCATAAAGCTTCCCTTTCTGTTGTGACCAGATTCATTCTTACTCTCTTTTGAAACAGCATAATTTGGTTTATGCTAATTTAGTCACTTATATACACTATGTTCAATTTTAGTTTTATATGTAATTGATTTATATTCCAGTTCTCTTATATCTTATTTTCATGTCAATAGGCATGTTAATAAAGGATTCTTTGAAAAAAGTAATTTTTAAGATTCTCCTATGCATTCATATTCTAGAGTCTGGCTACGGTCTCAATGATAGTGTGTCATCTAAGATTCAACTGTTAAAATCCTAAGGTCTAAAGTGATGGTGGTAGGAGGTGAGTCCTTTTCACAAGTGACTAGGTCATGAAGGCAGAGCTCTCAGGAATAGAATTAGTGACCTTATAAAAAGGCTCAAGAGAAGGGCTGGAGTGGTGGCTTGGTGGTTATGGTGCTTGCCCGGCATGCACGAGTACACGGGTTCAAACCCCAACATCCATGTACACAACTAAATGTCAGAGCAACGAAAGCCATGTGAAAAACTCAATAAAAATTGATTCTCTCTCTCTCTCTCACTGTCCTTCTCTCTTTAAAAAAAAAAAAGCTGAAGAGAGCTCATTTGCACTTTATTTCACCATGTGGGAAAACAGTGAGGAGCAGCTGTCTTTGACACAAGAAATGGGGACTCACTAGACACCAAATCTGCCAGGGACTTGAGCAGACCTCCCATTTTCCAGAACTGTGAGAAATAAATGTCTGTTATTCATAAGCTACTCTGTTTATGGTATTTTGTTACAGCAGCATGAACAAAGATAATTTGCACTACAAAGAAATAATAAACGTTTTAGGACATAGATACATATAATCTGATTTAATGATTATACAATGAACACATATATCAAAACATCACATGGTACTCTGTTATTCAGTGCAATGTTATATTTTTATGTATTGATTAAAAATAAACTTTAAAAAGTCCTCGTAAGAACTCTTGAACAGAGGTATTATTATTGTCCCCCTTCATTTTTATAGATAAGAAATTTGAAGGCCAAGGCATTTAAATGGTTGCCTCACATCACAGATCTAGTTCATCTACTGCCTACCCGTCTCTGGGCATTACTTTGCATGTAGCAGGAATTTGATAAGCATCAAATGAAAAGATGGAAAATTGTGTTCTCCCTTCCTTGAAAGGTGTCCTTCAAGGAGCACAAAATTTTAGAAGCATTTAAGGAAGTTCTTTTCGTTGCCTTTCCACATAAGTAACGAATGACAAGAACTAAAAAGAAACATCCAGAAAAATAAAATAAAAAGAGAAACAGCCAATATAATTTAAATGAAGTCCCCTCGCCCAAGACATATAACCAAGTATGGTTGATTAAAAATGTCCACAAAATTCTGCTTCTCCTTTGAACAGTAGAGACTAATTCCTCCCCCTTTTTCTCCCATAGGCTGGCCTTAAGACTTGCCCAGCTAATAAAATATAGTCAATGTGAAATCTAGGACGTGCCAAGGGAGGACATATGAAGTTTTGCAGGTAGGCCTCCAGGAACATTATTCCCCTGTAGTGCTGAGTTACCAGGTAACATCAGCTACCCTGGGATCTGAGATTGCCGCTTTTGCAAGCCCATACACAGGTGTCAACAGTCCCAGCCAGTCCCAATCTCCCAGCCTTCTTTGCCAAAGCAAAAGACATGTGAATGAAGTTATCTATGAGACTCTAGACAAGCCATTTATCAATTAAATACTCTCAAATGACTTCAGTCAGTGCCATGTAGAGAAAAAAATATTGCTTGACTGAGCCTTTTCAGAACTCTTGACCCACTAAAGTGTGAGATACAATGAAATGGTTGTCTTTTTAAATCACAGTCTGGTGTGGTTTGTTATTTGGCACTAGAAAACTGGAATACAAACTACAGAAGAATGGGAAAGAGAGTAATTATAATACTTTTTAATATGCTATTTATTTCTTCAGTGAAATTAGAAACTGAAACTTAGAACTCATGATACCTTATCTATCTACTCCCTTTCCTCAAAAAGTCTAGAAATTAAATGCTATTGCCCAAGTCTGGGCCCCTTTTTCCTTTTCCTATGAATTCAATAAATCTGGAAGTACCATGAGCCAGACACCATACTAACCAGTGTCAATGAGTGAAAACTTCATATGGAAAAATTCATTAATAATTGCCACAGAGTTTAAGTGCATGAGTGAGGAGTTAGACAATGGGGATAAAAATGATTACTGCAACACTTTTTAGTTGACGGAACTTGCTTTCAGACTCTTAAAGCCTCAATTCCTTCATTCCAAAATACTGTCAGGAACTATCTTAGAAGATTATGTTGAGGATTAAATGAGATGAGGCACATAATAATGATTAGCTGTGGATAATTATTCATGGAAATAATTGCTACACACTATAAATGTAACTGGGGTACCCAAAAGCAACAGTAGAGCATCAGGGAGGGACACCCAGCCACAACGAGAGCAAGTGACTTCAGGAAGAGTGTAGCTAGCTAAGTTTCTGAACACAAAAAAATAAAACCATGCATCAAATAGGTATCTTTATCTGTGTGACAAACTGCTGCTCCTTCCAATGTAGAAGAGACCTGAGATAGTCAAGGTGCCACCATTGTTCAATTTGTTTCCTGGAGGAATTGTTCCATATCAGAGAATCAGTTTTTCACTGCTTCCAAGTTTATGACTTGAAAATAATTTCAAAAAGGAGTTATGAATAGTATTTGTGCTCTAGTGTAGGATTTAGCAATACTTTTCTATAAAGGGTCAGCTAGTGAATGTTTTCAGATTTTTAGGACATATGGTCCCTATTGCAACTACTCAACTCAGTCATTGTGGCATGAAAACAGCCACAGACAATACATAAGCAAATAGACATGGCTGTGTTCCAATAATACTTTATTTGTAAAACAGGTGGATGGCTATATTTAGCCCTATGGGCCACAATTTGCCTACTCTTTTTAGATATAGTGGAATAATAGAAACATAAAAAAAGTATGATCACAATTCCTGTCTTTAACTCTTCTAGTCAATCAAATATCAATCTGGATAAGGCACCTTTTCTCATATAGTCCTCAGTCTTCCCATTTGTAGTGTGTCCTTGTATTCATAGCTCTAGCACAGTGTCTAATGCATGATAAATTATGTGGTCTGCTGAATCAACACGTACATAACTGCATGATAGACTGGCTTAATGGCTGCCAGTGTACTTCCAAATCTAATATTCTCTTTAAAATGTCAGCTAATCCAGGCAGTTAAATTTGTCTCCAGACCTCTACAAATCATGAATTTTGCATGTCCTCAGTCTAATGAGATTAAACAAAAAATGCAAAGAGTGCTAGTCATCCAAATCAAGCAAGTGTGGGCCCACATTCAAGGGCATTGTTGAAGGGTTTGAGATGTCTCTAAACTTGCCAACCATTCTGACTCAAAGGAATCCCAGAGAAGAAAACAACAAGTCCATTTTGAAAACCATTAAGATCATATTCATGTATTTCTTGATCATACAGCTATGATTCTGTTTGGTGATATGGACTTTATCTTGTTTGCCAAGAGCTACTAAGTTGACTCACCTGCATCTCTCTCATATAGAAAAAGGTAGCTCAAACACCAGTGTGTTATTCATGACACAAGCAAGGCATAATAAGCCAAACACAAGATGAATTTTGAGAATTCTTTCGCTGATGCAGGAGAACAAAATCATGGAATGTGAAATCATTAGTACTATATATATATCTATCTATATATATATATATAGATATATATATATCTATATATATATATATATCTTCTAATTATCGTTTCACATTGAGGAAACAAAACTCAGAGTGACCTTCTAAAAAATGTACACGTCAGATCAAGTCATTTCTCTATTTATAATTTTTCAGTGGCTTCCTAATCATTCCTTCTCCCAACAGATGTTTATCTAGCATCTGGGATGTACACTAGTGATTTATTACTGCATAAAACATACTTTTTCTTCTTTCATCCTCCTAGGTGAAGAAAATACTTAACACATGAATTACAAATAGTTATAAATTTTGAAAAGTGCTGCAATGAATAAACAAAGAAGTGTAAAAAGGGTGGGCCATGATTCAGACTAGCAGGTAAGGAGGACTTCTCACTTAAGGCATAATCAGAAGAATGATTAGAGGTATCCTAGGCAAGAGATGGGGTAGAAGTACATAAGGAAGAAAGGAGAATGAAATATGGGAACATCCTCAGGAGGGAAAGAAATGATCTTCTAGTAACCAAATACAGTGCAACAGGATGAGGAGAAAAGGTATGGAAAATGAGAATAGTAAGTCACACTGCAGCCAGAACATACAACATCTGAAGATTATTTTAAAGATAGACATTTAAAGAAGAGTTTTTATCATGAGAGCCCTCTGATCAAATTTTCACCAAGCGTGATCTGCTCTTCTGCCTACTTCGTGGAATCTGTTAGGAAGAGGCAAGAGATTTGGGCTGGTGTCATGGCAGAGAATAGGCAGTCATGAAGACTTTGGACATATATTTGTATCAGAGGGTCTGATAAATCACTAGAGAAGCTGATTTATGCTACATATACCATATCTATGTAAGACGATTCAAAGAAAGTATTAAATAGACATTTGTTGATTCAGTGAAAACTAGAGAGGCCACATGGTCAAGAAAAGCAGAGCTCAATCTAGAATCCAGACTCCTGAACTTGCATTCAATCATTCAATGCTCTTTCCACTTTACTTTCCTACTACTCCGCTTTATTAGCAGTAGAATTTTGGCATAGTAGATCTCCCACACATATATACATACATGCAGTTTGATAGCAACTGGACCTGAGTTTAATTCTGTCTTCTTGCCTTCTTACTTAGGAAAGTCCTTAAACTCTCAATGAATTCATATATATATATGTATATATATATACATATTTATATATAATATATATGGAATTCACATATATATACATATATGAATTCATATATATATATAAATATGTATATAATATCATGATAAATAATCAAATAAAGCCTTACTAATATTAGACTCTGCTTTACTGCTAAGAAAAAAATAGTGAACAGTACAGTCAAAATCACTTCACTTATTTTTTTTTGGTTGGATTAGACGTAACTGTTTTAGTTATTATCTCTGCACATCTATAACATAGAGGATTGCAAGCCTACTGCTTTGCCCATGAATCTCTCTCTACAGCTCTATGAATGGAGGAATGAAGGTATCGGTGGAAGACTGGAAAACAGAGGGGAAAAAAGCCCTTTTGCCCTGACTTTGGTAGTGCCTCAGGCAGTGGCAAAGAATTTGGTTTTGGTTTCAATCTTAGACAGATATCTCTTATATACCATATAATTAAAAGTTCGTTAAGAAAAATAGGAGCACTCTAGATATTTGCAACAGAGAAATTTTGTTAGAAAGATTTGGTTATTTAAATAGTTGAAATAGCTAGAAGATGAAAAGAGATTAAGAACTGCTTTCCCAAGAACCAAAAGAGTGAAAAAGGAAATAGTTAATACCAAGAGCAAATGTTCCACCCATGTTAGCTATGTCACTGAGAGTGCTGGACAGGTGGCCACCACTGCTTTGCAGAAAGCTAACATCCTCCACTCCTACTGGCTCTGTAGGTGCCCCAGAGCCCAGAGTCTATTATCAGTGTAGCACCTAGTTCTGAGCTGTCTCTGTTGGAATCACACTGGCTGCGCAGGCTTCCTGTAGCCCCCAGTTTCTGCTAAAGCTACAAATCAGTCTAGAAGCAAAATAAAATGACTTCTTTTTTTTTTCTTTTTATTTGTTGACACACAGAAGATCCTTCCAATGACAGAATCTATCTGTAAAAGAGATGGTAAGGAAATTTGGGAAATGTGATTTGTTAGCTCCTAGCTTTTTGTCACTTAGAGGAACTGGAAGGCAAGGACAGAGCAGCAAGCCAATCAATGGACAGGTAACCAGTCTAGTAAACAAAACGTAGAAGCAAAATTTGTAGTATGCTAGAAAGGAATAAATTCTACAGAAAAATAAATCAGGGAAAGAGGTCTTTTGAATAAGATGATCCCCATGGGCTCAATTGTAAAAGTAACTTTTGGGCCAAGACCAAGCGGAGGATGGAGTGAGCAATGGAGATAACAGGGGAGTAGTGTTCCAGGTTAAAAGGACAGTTAGTCCAAGGGCCTCAAGCCTGGAGTTTACCTGGAGCATTGGAAGAGAAGCAAGAAGGTCAGTGTTGCCAAAACCCAATGAAGCAAAAGGGTAAGTGGTATAATGCAAGGACCAGAGATCAGTAAAGTAATGAGAATGGGAGACGAGAACAGGATTGCATCCGACTTTTAGGCCATTGTGAGGACTTCTTCTTTTGCTCTGAGTTAGACTGGGAGCTACATGTAGGTTTTTAGCAGAAGAGTATTGTTATCTGAGTGCTGATGGGATCCCTCACAGTTACGATAAGGATTAAGGTACAGAAGTCTAATGTCTAACAGTGTGATGAAGAAATATGACAAAAGTCATTGCTGATTCTTTCTGAGGACAAAGAGAAATAAAAATTTATTAGAAGCTATAAATATACCTTTTGATAGAAATTGCCTCTGACCATTCATTTATTCTCCTTATTTCAATTAAGATTTGGCCATTTTACTGAATTATGCTGTGCAAGAGTTATGACAGTGATGAAACTCCAATTCATCATATAAACAGCAATCTTGTTCAGAAACTTCTTAAATTAGTTCTTCATCTGAGGCTTGATAAACTGTCCTCAAATATTCCTGAACCATTTGGCAGGAAGTCTTATGTCACATTTTTTTTCCCTGAAAATTTAGCTGCATCCTAAATCTCTCTCCTGGAGATACTGATACTTAGAATTGTGACTTACAATTAGTACGGCAGGATGTGTTTGGTTAAGCTGTAATAGCATTACATGTGGCAAGCCGCACCTCCAGAGGGCAGAAAGCATTACCAGGTGTGGGGATATAGGTCACATTGGGGATGGGCAAATGCTTGACCTGTAGTTTCTAAGTGGAAGGAAAAAGAGGGGACATGCTTAGTAGCTGAGGTAGGAAAGAGAGGAGTTCTTTTACTGTCCTCCAGAAGAATGAGGCTAACTCTTTAGAAACAGGTGCCACCTAGCTTACAGAACTGAGGAAGAAAAGAGACATTTACAAAGATCCCTCTTGGTGAAACTTTAGGAGATTCAGGGTTTAAAAACCACCAAACTTCGAAATGAACTGTCTCTGTAGTCAAATTTAATGTAGTCTGTATGCATATTTCCTGTATTTGACACTGTTAATAGCTACGTATTGAACTTTTAAAGTTTTCCCCAATTTATGACAGACAGCTATGCAAATCCATAAATACATGAGAGAGGCATAGGCTTGGAAGTGGAAAGACCTAGGCTCAGGTCTCACCTCTGCCAAACACAAATGAGATAATTCTGATTTGACTTGGTTTTCTTGTCTGTAAAATGGGTAGGATCAAACCCACATGCTAGAGCAATGTAAGACTGAAATAAAATGACACATATACATTAGTTTATGTATTTTCTAATAATATTAAGTACATTAATATATATTACAAGTAAATAATTCATAGTGTGCTTATGAAGGTTATTTTTCAAACACAGTACTAATACTTAGTAACTGGTCAACAAAAGAGAAAGATGGAGTGAATCATGATAGTGATTAATATGTTTGATGGCAAGGAAGATGCAAATGTGTTTAGCAGAGAATAGATTTTAATTCAAATCACTGAGACTATTGCAGAAGCTCTGAAAACTGGTAAGATAGTAAGCAGAGGTTAGCATGGAAGGCAATGTGGCAAATCTATTGAAATTTGCCCCTAAGGACCCAGGCTTCTCCCCACTTTCCTTGCCCAGTGAGTTGTCTAGCCCTTCAGGGTAGCCTCTCTTTTACTCCACTAGCTGAAGTTTACACTAACATGTGCCTACAGCCTAATGCTCCCTCTGCTCAAAAAGTTGAGGTGATTTAGTGCATCATCATGATTCAAATGCCCATTTCGAAAATTATTGCAGTGAACTTGTCCAAGAAACCATTGTGTAGGCACTGAGCCTTTTGTAACCAGTTCCACTATACAATGGGACTCAAAAGTTGCTGAGTCACCTACTCTTTAGACTAGTCTAGACTTTTCCATCACCTCAGCCTACAGCTGTGATGAATCCTCACACCAAATAATCCGTATAGTTTCTAAAATCCACATTGCTCATAAACTTTGTTGTTTCCTAAGGAAAACAGAAATTGAAAAAAAGACAATAAGACAAGGAAAGAGAAAGACAAAAATCCCCCCAAAAATTATCTGAAACTTTTAAAAAGAATTCTCAGAATTTAGCATGCTCCGGAATCACTTGCAGGAAGCCTGGGTTGAGATCCCAAAATTTATTTTTGTGACAGCTTCCATGTGATTCAGGCGTTGCAATTCTGGATCCCAAACCGTTGAAAACCAACGTCTTAAACTATTGTCTTTCAATTAATTTATTAACAATTAATATGATTTTGAAAAATCACAGACATTTTTATTTTTTAAAAATTGCATAATAAGTTGAAATATTTGAAAACAGTAATTTCATAATACTATACATACTGGCATTGCAAATAAACTACTTTATGCTAAATAGAAATTTTAAATGATTCTGGTAGAATATAAATACCACAATGAATGATATGATATACCAATTCATTTAAAAAATACATGGGCAACCTCTATCTTAATTTTGGAAATGTTATATAATATTTTCTCCTTTCAATCATATGTTCATTCCATTGTCCCTGTATTTTTTTTATTCTCCTGGAATACACTTTTATCTATTAAATTATTTTATATGATCATCCAGCCCTACATTTATGTATTAAAACACATATATAAATTTAAGCATACTTATAATGCTCCCATGACCATAAGGCTCAAGTGCTAAATTATTATTGTCAAAATACTTATTAGGTAGAACGATTAAACACATCTATTAAAGTACATTTCTTGATATCGATATTTTATTTTTTTTGTGGGGGGCATCCCTGAGGACAGTTATAGCGCACGGCTTGGGACTATGAGAAAGTCTGGGAGAGGTTCCCTTTTGTAGTTGTTGGTGGTAGCATTATCATAGTGAAAGGGCCAGAGTGAAAGAAGAAGCTGCCTGGACCTTCTTTATAGTGAAAGAGGGTACATGTGTACTAAGGATCTAGGACTAGTTCCCAGTGTTGCTTACATGGCTTTGTGTGCCCTAGGGGCACTCAGGCCCCCGTTTGAAGAGTGCCTCCCTAAGGGCATTGTCTGTTCTCACCTTCTACATCTCATATGGACTCCACATTACTTAAAAATAAATACCTATTCTTTTTTCTTCATTCACTTTATGACACTTTACTGCGTAGTACCTCATTTTAGCCTTAAAAGGCCAAGATGGCTACCTGTCTAACAAATCATTGTTATTATTTTACAAGTGGGAAAAGGATTTCTAGGAAGTTGAATTGCCCAGTGCCACATAGCTGGTAAGTAATAGATGTTCTTTCAAATCATCTTTGACTCTAATTCTATAAATTTTCTAATGAAAAACTTAGAAGATGATACAGTTGAATAATGTAAAGTCTTCTTCCTAATCAAGAACAGGGCTTTTTGGAATTACCTTCAGTACCAGCTAATAAAGAATGGATAAGACTGAGATCGTACCAGAGAAATCGAGACTGGAGAGCAGGTGCCCCAAACAGAAGATCTGGCAGTCTCTTCTCATCACCCCTCAGAGAACTTTTCCTTTGGACCTCATCCCTAAAACTTCACTATGTAAATCTTCTGACCCTGACCCTCCCTAAAATCAGTAGTGTGCACGTTGAGTTTAATTTGGAAGCACTGTTGATCATAAGGCACTCCTACCAACAGGGACTTCCCACTACAAGTGTCCAAATTACTAACCCACCTGTCAAAACCAAAGCATTTTAACTTAGTGTACATGAAATGACAGCATTGCATTAATATGATCTATCACAGTGTAAAATTTCTTTGAAGAGCTTTCTTAGGTCTTATACTAAAAGCTTTACTGTTACTTTTTTCTTTTGGTGGTCTGAGAATTGAACTCAAGACCCTCCCCCTATGTACCTAGTCCTTTCTACTTTTTAATTTAATTTAATTTAACTGTCAAGGCTGTCCTCAAACTTGCAGTCTTCTTTTCTCAGCCTCCTGAATCACTGGAATTACACACATGTGCTATTGTGCCCAGATCCAGAATAATTTGTTACTGTGTTACTTCTGCAATATTTCTTTGCTACTTTGTTATATTCTATAAGGAACGTCAACAGGACAAGTCATTCAAATAGACATTTGATGAACTTCTCTTATGAACACTGGAAGATCTACTGGCAGTTCGAGGGTAGACTCAAGCGCCATTTTAGATTCATGGTTGATGCCAAGTCAAGGACAGTTAATAACATGCTCAATAGCAGAAGATGGTGCAGATGTGGAAAGAAAAACTGAATGTCAGTGGCACCGTGTGCTTACACAGACCCTGGTGTTGAAAAGCTGTGGGATAGCTCCATGTGAAGGATGCAAAAAGACGATTAAGGCAAACAGACATCTGAATAAGAATTTGGGTCTACTTGGAGTGAGGGGCTTTATTTAACTTACACAATTTCACACAACTCTTCTTTTCTATATTTTGGTTTACTCAGGCAGCTTTGTGCTCCCCATCCTTGGATTAAGGGAATGGTAAAAGCCTGTACTCCCCAGAATACAGAAAACCTCTCCAGTACAGTGGAACAGAGGTGTGGTCCAGCATTAGGACACATGACTGTGTATCGATGCCACCAAACGTTACCACAACCAGGGTTCACACGATAATGGTTAGAGTGAAATGGATGATAGGAAGTAAAATAAGCTATTGTGTCCCACATAAATATTACTAATTTGTAAAATACTTGTAGTTTATTTGGAAAACAAGACAGATACTTTGACAGAAAAGAAAAAAAATGTGCGATATAACACTGGGCTTGGTTGAAATAGAATGAAAGTGGTTATTTTGTATTGAATAAGTCCTGACAGGTTACCCATAAGCTCAGTGATCCTTCATAGCCCAAAACAGTAAACTACAAGTTTTCTGATTGAGGTTCCTTCAAGGGAGATTTACTGAGGAATTGTAACGTGACAAAATAACAGCACTGCTTTGAAGGAAGCCGACAGCATTGCTGCTGGCTCCAAGTGAATGGATGCCATGGCCAAACCCTCACTGTCATTTCCTTCTCTCAGAGTGCTTTTCTTTGCCTCCCAAAAGTCAAAACAATGGTAACTGAGAAGCTGGCATCAGCATGAGTGACAGTAAGTGTTCCAAGACAGCTAGCTGATTGATTGATGGACGATGATGAGTGTTGTCTAAAAGAACAGAAAGCTGTTTCCTTTTTGAAACCATTCAGATTTGGACAACATAGGCCAACAATCAGACGTTTCT